>JAOEHV020346566.1:0-11226 GCA_025447995.2 Isaurus tuberculatus | reverse complement strand
AGAAAGTGCTTTGTACGGGGTTTTATTCACTCGTTGTTTGTGTCAAAAGATCTCACTCGCTCGTACCTCGCTCGTTCAGTTTCCGACACAAACAACTCATGAATAAAACCCCGTACAGAGCACTTTCTATGACGTAAACTATATTTCTGGTGAAATCAGGGACTAAAGCCACACACAACGTAGCATTACTGCATCTTACGGATTAAAAATAAGGCCCCATAAAAAAAAAGATTAGTTTATTATCCTATCCAGCTGAAAAATGCCATACGGGCGGGCGGGTTTTCTTTTTTTCATTTTTAATATTTTTCTTTTGTCTGTCCTTGTCTTGCTGTAGCATATTCTAAAGCAAAAAAACAGTCAATAAACTCAACAAAACTTTTATTTATAGACAGCTCGGGAAAAAGGCGATAATCTTAAGTTTAAGTCTTGCCAAAGTTCTTACAAAAAACGTTCTAGCTCATAGTTGGATATACTTCAACTGCAATAAAAAATCAATACTGAAATCGCCATTTGCAAATTGCTAATTAAAATCCTTGTTTATTCAGATTGCATAGGACGTTTTCCAAGGAATTATGGGTCATGCTGCTCGTCTGGATACATATGCGGGCAGGGTGAAGGCGATTGTGACTCTAACTACAATTGTAAAAAAGGATTCAGGTGCCAAACGGACTCTTGCCCCAGAATGCCTGGATTCGTTTATGATGACGACTGTTGCTACAAAGATGGTAATATTTAAAATTATCAAAGTCATTTATAATTCATAAGACAAACACAATGGAAAATCATAGCCGTGACCGAGATTGTAATTGGGCAAGAGATTTGCCCTGATTTGCATACGACTTTAACTTGGATTTTCTGCAAAAAATAATATTTTATCTTTATAGTTTTTAGCAAAATATGCTTTTAGTGCGACAGCTTTTTTCTGTTACAAAGTGCGACGAAGGTTATTACAAAGTGGGACAGCTTTTTTATTACAAAGTGCGACAAGACTTATTACAAAGTGCGACAGGTATTACAAAGTGTGACGGGTTTATTACAAAATGCGACAGGTATTACAAAGTGCGACGATTATTACAAAGTGCGACAGTACAGAATGTTAGGTTTTGTATTTGCATATCAGTATTTCAGTAAAGGGAGTAGAAGAAGCCAGTCATTGTAGTTTAGTTCTCAAATTTTTAACTATTTTAAAGTTATATTAAGCTTTGGAAATACCAATTTATATGATGTTATGTTAAAGTAAAGTAAAGTAAAGTGATACATTTATATTGTGAGTTTTCCCAGCGGACCGAAAGCACATATTTGGCGGAGGGGTTGGCGCAGTGCCAAGATCTCTGCCTCCCAACCCTAAGATCCCAGGTTCGATCCCCGGCCTGGTCGAGGATTGAACATTTGGTTGACCTTCTTTCCCACCAAAGCTCACTCAGCTTTCCATCCTTCCGAGGTAGGTAAATGAGTACCAGCACACATTTTTTCCATGTTGTATAAGTGTGTATGTAAACTAGCAGTTAAATGGGTTGTGTTCAGTTGCTAGACCCGCACCACATTTCAGTTGCTGTTTATAGTTAACGTTACATTGCAGGTGGGGAACGGGGGGGTGTAGGGGGGGGGATTCAGGAATGTGTTCTGCAATTATTAAAACGGTTTATCTTACTGTTTAATGTTCCTGTTTTTTTACTTTATGGCCCTATCGTTGGTCTTGTAAAATATCGATGTAGTGTTTGCTAGCTTTTTGGTTGAAACGTGTACCATAGTTAGTCTAAACAGCTTTTTAATTAAGAGTCATACCCATTGTTTATGTTTTGATAGTTATGAATCCGCACTGCAATCTTAGTGTTTGCTATGTGTAAAGGAATCCAAGACGATATTGGATTCCGGATTCTATCTTACAAGTTCAGAATCCATGCCGTAGGATGCTACAACCCAGTTCGTGGATTTCTGATCCTTGCCTGGGGACTCTAGATCCGTGCAGGTGGATTATGGATCCAAGCTTCCAGATTTTGGATGCTTGTGTTTGGATTCCAGTTTCCTTGCCGTTGGATCTGAATTTCAAATCAAAAATTTTATAATTAAATATTTTGTATAATCTTTTGATTCCTCTAGGTGAAACCAGCTGTACCGGATTTGAGGATAGGTGGGGATATTCCGAGTGCTGTTCTACGGTCAACAAATGCGGTGAAGAAGAGGGTCACTGCAGAAGTGACGCAGATTGTAAAACTAATCTGTACTGCGTCGGAGGCTACTGCAACACCAACCGTCCAGGATTTTTTGGTAAAATATACAACTGCTGTTTTGATCCAGGTAAAGTTTCAAGAAGAACTTTTAAAAAATATACTTGTTTGGCATGGCTAGAATGATAATTTCGCAACACAATGACCTAAACGTTAACACAAAATGAAATTGTTTGCATGTAAAACACATTGAAACTTTTCATTCAAGTGCTAAATAATGTGAAGAACAATGCTTTCATCCTGTTTTTTTAAGCTCAGCTTTGACGCTGTTCATGGCCGAAATCTTCTCTGCGCCATGTTGTTTTTATTTTCGTGCGCTGTCTGATTGGTTGAAACTCGATGCAAAACACCGCTGACCTCTGACAAAAATGTGTCTAATTTATCGAACGCAATTTGTAGAGGTCGAATTTGATTTTCGAGCAAACAAAATCAATTTATTTTCATCAAATTAACAGCATAAAATAGGAAAAAAAATCGCAGGAAAACAGAAGAATGCCGAAAAACTCAAAAGGGCGCTGAAAAGCCGCGACAGCGTTTCGAAAAACACAAGGGCGCAGAAGAAGAGAATGACGATTGAACACCTTGAACAAACAGCTCTTTTAAGAACTACCAATAACTACAAAAGTTAAAACCAATTAAATTATTGTTAAATGTTGAGTGAATAAATGTAATTGTTGCTCTTGTTGTTGTTTTTGTGCAGCTTAATCTTGAATTACTGTTTAAAGTCATGAATTTTGGATGTCAAAAGTTTTGTTTCCGGAAAAACTCAGTTTTAAGCCGCAACCCCCAAGTCGGAACGCTGTTACTCTCCAAATTTTGAAATTTTGTAAAACAAAATGGTGAGGTTTAAAATTGAATAACTAGGGTACTTAGAGCAACTAAAACTAGCTTTAAAAGTACGATAGTTACAGTCAGGCTTGAATATATTAAAATATAATGTTGTCACTGACTTAAAATGTAAAATTAGGAAGCTTCGTTTAAAAATACTATAACCTTCTTCAGCAAAAATCTAAAAACCGCGTTCAGATGTAAATGAAAAGCTTTAAAGAAGGTGGCAATCCCTTAGGGATTGGCTAAGCAAGATTTTGTATATTTCAGAACTTTGTATATCGTCGTTAATTGAGTTCGGTTGGCGAATTGAATGCCGTGCTTCTTCTGCGGGACCACTGAGAACAACGGTCTTTTATTTCTATGCGATCAAAATCAAATTTATGATTGTTTGGTATGCAGTGCTGTGTTAACAGAGAATTCTTATCACCCGTAAAAATAGCTCTTTTGTGTTCTCTCATTCTCCTGTGCATAGCAGTAGTAGATAAAACTAGTTGTAAAGACTGTGAGAAAGCTGGTTCACATCGGACAAACATCACGAGCGTTAAAATCTACAATGAGAGAACACGAAAGAGCTATTTTTATTTCTACTTTCCAAGATAACTTGGTTTCTGATTATGCAGCGGAATTTGCTCAGGCACTTGGTTGTGGTAGGGGTAGGTCTAGTCCTCATAAAAAACTTACCATATAACCGCATTCGCACTTTTCGTTTGCATTTACGCGTAAAATAACTCCGAGGCTAAGATAATTTTTTTTCTATTATATTTTGTTGTTGTTAAGAATATGCATTTGCGTTTTATTTGTTTGTTTTTGTTTTTTGTTTTTTATAGGGAAGCTTGAATGTTCAGGAACAAAAGAATATCGCAATTATGGCGATTGTTGCGGCAGCGGTGGATACAAATGCAAAGAAGATGAAGGTGACTGCGATTCGCACGATCACTGCCAATTGGGTTTACGATGCCTGAGGCTGTGCCCGCCAAAACCAGGTTTCAGTACTAAATACGACGATTGCTGTATAAAAGAAGGTATTTCTGTTAAATCAAAGTTTTAACTTTACTTAGTTAGCAACAGTCATATACAAGTAACACTACGCTTTAACCGTTAACGCCTTGTATATGAACTATAGTTAATCTTACCGAGGCTCGTTGTTTTTAAATTTTGGAAATTTTAGCCTCAAAATGTTCTTAAATTTCTTTTTTTTTATGAGTCGCTCGAATTGATTAGAAAGAAAAAAAGCCGGGCAAGGTAATTTAAAGCTAATTTTAAAATATAGTAGTTATTTCTTCTTTCCTTCCTTCCTTCCTTCCTTCCTTCCTTCCTTCCTTCCTTCCTTCCTTCCTTCCTTCCTTCCTTCCTTCCTTCCTTCAACCATTTGTTTTTAAGATCTAGTTCTTGTCCATCATTAGGCACCAGTTATTGCAAACGTTTTTGTGTTTCAGGGAGAACCAAAGAAACCAGAGTCATTCTGGGCAACAATTCAAGCCATTTGGCGAGTTATGAGGACAGAGTATGGTTCTGTTCGAGTTGACTTTGCACAACCATTTTCATTAGAGGTTAGAGACTCCCGACTGAACCTACTTATTTTAGTTTTCTCTCCATATTTAAATCACGGAATCGGAGAATGGAGAAAGGGTAGTCAAGTGGATCTCTGCCGCAAAAGCTCCACTTGCCGTTTTGTGTTATTCTTTTGAATTATTTTCGCATAAAAAACTATTGATAATACGTTTTTACTAGATATTAGTTTATCGTCATTTCTGGTAAACGGACTGAAATTCTGTATACAGGGTGCGAAATTAGAAAACTTTTCAGCCGGTCAATCTAGATATATTTTCCTGAATTGCAGTTTTGTGGGAGATTTTATAAAGCACTATCGGGCCGGTTATATGTGTTTTTGAGACACTTTTACCGGCCCACAGTCAGTAGCCGGTAAAAGCCGGCTAATGGACGTTAATTTCGCACTCTGGTATAACCAGCGACCTTTAGCAATGTCATGTTTCAGTTTTTAGTTTTGTTAGAAGGGAAAAACGGCCTTAAAAGATGACAGTTTTAGAACAAATTAGGTAGTTATTTATCTTCTTAACCGTCTTCCCGGAGGCGTGTCGGTGCTGGTACTGTTAATATATTTGGATAATGTAGAAGCAAGGTTTGGTAGCAAGTGTTTAACTGTTGCTCGGCCTTAATAATCTGATACTGTTAACCAAAAAATTAAAATCTTTTAGGAATTCGTTCAAAGCATGGAGCAGTCGTTAATTATGCAAGATTTTGCGTCCAACATGGTAGCAAAAGCCTCCACCCAGTCGTCACCAATGTCTTCCATGATAAGGAATTCCTCTGATCTTTCTTTGTCCGATATTGGTGATGATAAATGCTTCAATCTCACCAAAGCACTCGGCTACCATGTGATCTATGGTAAGTTCAAGTTGTGTTTATGTTCATTTCATTACGGACATGCTTTTCTTTTTTTAAAAGAAAAATTACGAACGGATAAAGAAAAGTGGATATGAAAACACGTTCTAAATCCAACAAATAATTCCAGCTTTTCGAAATCAAGGACACAGAATCATTGCAGACAAAAGTTACTTCTGTACTTTCTATAGTCGTTGTTTTAATTTCAAGTAAGTAAAGGCCGTGTTTAGTTAAATTCTGTCTGGAACATCAAGTTATTTTTTTTGCCGATTGTTTCGTTTGGTTGTTAGCTGATGAGAATTACTGTAACTGGCTTATTTTGAAAGTCCTGCATATGGCCTATTGAGGCGTTGTCGATTAATCCTCTTGATAAAATTTTAAATGGTTCATTGGGCCAAAGGAAAGATAATGTACTGAATATCCGAAGTCAAATTTTGCTGGCTCTGATTTGATGTGCCTTTTAAGAACGTAAAATGCCGGTCAATCCATCGTTCCTTGAGATATTTTTTTCAACTGGGAAGTTTTTTAGACAGTGATTAACAATGCATAAATATAATTCTTTTACAGATGCAGTGCAATGCTCTGCAGTAATGAGCTCTAACATGGTTTCATTCTTGTTGCTCACAAAACACAGAAAGGTAAGGAAAACTGCTTTGTTCATTTTGTTGGTAAAGGCCCGTTCAAACGGATCAAACATGTTGGCCAAACATTGTTGGGTGGTGTTGGATGGTGTTTGATCAGTGTTGGATTGTGTTGGATGCTGGAGTGTTCAAACGAATCCAACACGAAATTATGGCGTATTTTTGATCACGCGAGCGAAAATGTTAGACTATGTTGGATGAAAAGTTTGAACAAAGTCAAACTTCATCCAACATCGTCCAGCACCGTCCAACGTGTTTGAATGTGCTGTTCAAACGGGTCAAACATGTTGCGTCCAACAATGTTTGATAATGTTTGACCGACATATTTAATCCGTTTGAACGGGCCTTAAGACAGTTAAAATGATAATAATAGTAATAATGATAAAATAGATTATCTAATCACCTTTTTATAAATGTGTAATATACGTATTATCTTTTCACTTTCGTGTGATAATCTCTTTAATTTTTGCATCACTGTGTAGTATCGTCATTATTTCGCTCAAAAATGTAATGCCTGGTATTCAATTTGATATAGGGTGTAACACTGGATGAACTCGTGAAATCTTTTGATTGGTTGAAGGAGGAGATACTGGATCACGGAAGGTATGGAAGTTCGGTAGCATCCGAATATTTTTGTTGTTGTTGTTTATTTTGTGCAGTAAAACAAAATCAAGTTTATAGTTGAGTTGGTATAGTGTCGGTTTTCAAAGTTTAGGGTTTATCAACAACTTGATCTTGCAACGCAAGTTATAATGCAAAGATGTGCATGTGATTATTATTCAAACCACAACCCACAGTCATTACACTTTTACATTTCATTTTAACTTCGTGTAAGAACCCAAGCCTGTTTATAAGCTATGGCGTGCAGGTAAGGCTCAAAGGCCTTTGTGTGTTTGAGCTTGGCTCAGTTGGTAAGATCTCCGGCCTCCGCAGAGGGTTGAGCATTTGTGTGGCCTTTCTTTCCCCACACAGTTCGAGAACAGGGACGTTAAACCATTGGTCTAGTCTCCTAATCTCAAATGTTCTTTAGGGGGTCTTAAAAGAACTGACATACTTGTCGATAACAGTAGGGTTACGACCCGGTGTTGTGCTCTGTCCGTGGCCGCTGGGAGCATTTACCTCATAAAGATAAGTGTTGTAAACTGCGTCGCTGGAACTATTGCGCCTGTAAAATGCAGTACTGTCCTCAAGTCCCCCAAAAATATTATAAAACCCCAGCAATTTAGCCTCGGGCTGCGATCGGTATTAAGGTCGACCAACGATCACATCGCATCGCAACTCATCGCACCACATCACATCACATCATATATCATATCATATATCATATCTCATATCATATCATATCATATCATATCATATATCATATCATATCATATCATATATCATATATCATATCATATCATATCATACCATATCATATATCATATCATATCATATCATATCATATCATATATCATATCATATCATATCATATCATATCATATCATATCATATCATATCATATCATATCATATGAAATAGCTGCCTATGGCTGTGTTAAGGCCTGTACCAACACGGTATTAGTGCCAATATATTTGTAGCTGCAAGTGCTATCACGCTAATGCAACTTCTACTTTATATCAATCAGTAGCATGGCAGTTTATATCCGTAAAATGTTTCGGTATTTTTATTCAGGGATGTAGGCTTCACAGGAAAGACTCGAGTCGTGGTCTGCCATGCTTTGAAACTCTTGGAGGAGAGAGTCAATGTGACGAGTAAAGAAAGTCTTGAAGAAGACTCCCTGTCTGTGGTGTTTATTCAACCTAAACTAACCGTACCAGATGTATTGGATCTTGTATTCAGTGGAAACATGGTACGTGTAATGTTTAGTCATAGAGTAAATAAACAATGGTTTGTTAGGTGAGAGTTCCTATTTTCATTGGTCGAGAACTATCATGTGATTTCATCAGGCAGGGTACATTGACAGTATTTCAGTCCAGCGTAGAATTGTTTCTTTAGCACTCACCCAGCAACTATCATGAATCAAACGAAAACAGAGATTCTTTAAAATGTAATTCGAAAAGCAACAAGAATAAGCACCAGTTACGTTGCCTGTTGTTTACATTGTTATACCAATAAAACTGACTCTTTTCTGTTTTATTGAGTAATTATACGTACTTCACTTTAAATAGGCCGATTTTTGGCTCTTCTTAAGTCAAGTCTGAACAAGTCTGAATGCTTAATCAAATAATTGCTAATCATTTACAAGTTCAAAGCATCTCTTAACGTAGAAACTTATTTTTCTCTTTCCTTTGTCACGTCCATGGCGCCCTTCTGAGGGAAACATTCTAAGAATTTTAGGCGCCTACTTGCATTCTGAAAATGCGAAAAACCTCTATGATTTTATCATGTACATTAAATTTAATGATTAATAAGGGCTCTCACCTTTAATTCTTAGAAACTTTTTTGAGTGAATTTCTGCATTTCCAAGTTAGGAAATGACACACAAATTCTGAATTTGATTACTTTCAGTTTTGCTCCTTTACACGATTATTTATCTAAGATAAATGTGATCTGTGTGATACAGAATATAATTATATCGGATATTTAACTCGTCATCTACACCAGCGCATCGAAGAACATAAGCTAGAATCCCCTGCCGTTGGACGACACATGAAGAGAGTTCATAATATCAAGAACCCTGATCTGAAAAACAACTTCACTGTATTTAAGAAATGTAGCGGAAAGTTTGACTGTCTCCTATACGAAATATTACTCATCCGTAAAATAAAACCAAACTTAAATATTCAAACTGATTCACTAAGAGCCAAGGTCTTTGTTTGAGATTTTACTTTTGTAATCAGCTAGCTTTTGTTCATATTCAAATTAGTTCAACTTTATTGTATTTAAGAACTGTCATTTATAATAAAATCGTTCGTGAAAATGTGGTCATGAAGACTGCGAAACGTCGAATTTCTGCGTTAATCTTCATTTTAAAAACTTTGAAAAAGTCGTTGTTAATACATAAATAAAAATCAAGAAATAATTTTTTTTTCTTTTTTTTAGGTGAACTCAGTTTTTGCAGTAGAGAGTGTTGTAGGTAGGTATTTGAAATGTTTAATATGTATTTATATCAAGATGTAGAGGAGTGAATTATTTTTCATTCTTGTAGTTGTGTTTACGTAACAAAGTCGTTAATAAAGTTAGCAGCATTGTGCGGTTGCTATTGTTTTTAGAATATACTGCAAAAACAAATCATATTCAAATAATTTATAAAGAAGCAAATCTACATTAGTGAGTTACTTCTACTACTACTACTGCTGCTGATACTACTACTACTACTATTACTACTATTAATATTACTACCGCTACTATTACTACTAATATTAATAATACTACTAAAAAAACACTACTACTATTACTATGTGTTATGTGAAAAAATTTCCTTTGTGTTTTTCTTGTTATAATATAGCATGCAGTATTATGTCCTTGGTTGAGCCAACAGAGCTCGGTAGAGGAGCGGAACAAGAGACAACCATCTCTCAGACTGAGGTAAAACCGAGTTTGGATAAAAAAAGATATTGTAAAAATGGGAAATACGTGATAGTTGTGTGTGAAATCTTGGCTCAGTTGATAAGATCTCTGACAACCATGCGGGAGGCCCTGTCCCTAACCTTGTCAAGATTTGAAAGTGGAGCTTTTTATTGCTATACCCTTTGGACAGGAGCGTTAAGCAGTTAGTCTAGGCTCCTATTTTTTATTTTTTTTTATCGGGGAAATGTAAGAACACACATACTAGTCGATAAGAGCAGGGTTAGGACTCTGTGTTGTGATCCATCCTTGATTCCTCGGCTCTTCCGAGATTTCAACACTTGTGTAACCTTCTTTTCCGCCAAAGCTTACTCAGCTTTCCATCCTTATAAGGTCGGTAAATGAGTTCCTGCTTCGGCTGGGAGCTAACCTGCGATGAATTAGTGACCCGTGCAGGGGGAGTCAATGACTCTCATCCGCTTAACGCTACAGAAACCGGAGATAAGCGCCGGCTCCATTGGCCACTAGGTTCAAAAAAGGATTTAGCTTTAGCTTTTAGTATGAGCGCAGACAGTAAATATTTTTTAACTGTTTAAAACCTATTCTGCTACACAGATAATTGAAAAGGCAAAGGAGCTTTGTGAAGTACTCCAGAGAGAATTCATATTTGCGCCGGTAAGAAAAACGGTTCTACAATTTTCTTTGTTTTTAATTTTGTCTTTATGATCTCATGCAAATCAAGGTATTAACTATAACAAGACAAGAACAGCAAAGAATAGTTCTTAAGATAACTGCTGTAATCATTATGATAACAGTGTCGAGATAGTGATGGTGATGGCGGTTCTCGTAACGTCGAAGATGACCATGATGCTAAAAATATTTTCTTTGCAACTCGGTTTTTGCATTATTACCAAAACTCTTATATAAATATTAAAGTTACTGTTTCTCCACTTAAAATTTTTAAAGATAAATCTTAAAATGTGCTCATAATCTGCTCTCGCTGAACACCACAAAACGACTGGTCATGAAATCGCATGGGATGATGCGAAATTTTTTGTACTTGTGAAAAGTGGCGAAAAAGGCGCGTCCTCGAAGCTTGGCAAATTAATACAACAAGCAATGCCATCAACCGTGTCGATGGCTAAAATTACCAAGGGAGTATTTGAGTATTGTTTTTAAAGACAAAAGAGATGCAAATTTGAACTAACTCAAAGTTAGATACGCCTCACATAATTGTTTCTACATCACTTCCCCTGAAGAAGGGCAATGAAATATCCGAAACGTTGGGACATTTTAAAGAACCGTTGTCAACTCACGGAAAAGGCCTGTAACAAGTTCAAAATGTTTATGTTGTCAACTGTATTAGCGAGTGGAACGGCTAATTTGACATAAGGAAGGCACATGTCAAACCCCAAACATCAGTATTAATTAATTCAATGCGAAAGTTCACACAAGCTGGCGCGCAAGTTAAGCTATCGTGATGTTGAAAGACCTTAAAAGGAGCAAAAAATCTGCTAAGCAAAGAACTTCGACACTCTAGGCGCCCAGATCAAATGTCAAACAAAACAATGTCGCTCAAACAAAAACTGAAGAAATGAAACGAACGTAAAAAT
>JAOEHV020346565.1:10861-24639 GCA_025447995.2 Isaurus tuberculatus | reverse complement strand
AATTGTATAAAAGGACGTTTCTTTAACAACACCTCTATTTTATAGTTGATACTTTTTCTTTCAAATTTAATAAAATCGAAATGCTGTTTTGTAGGTGTTCTAGAGTGTTCTAGAGTGCATGTAGCAATGATTCATGTAATTAAACAGTTAAGCTGTTTCTGCAGTCACTTAATTGACTTAACCCTGCATATTTTGATTAGCGAAGAAGGCAACTGTTTTGTGGCCGTTCGTTTTGTTTCAGTAATTGCACGTTTAGCTATGGGCTCAAATTTCAACTTTGACATAACCTGGCATATTTGTATATAAAGTTTTACAAAATAAAATTCAGTATCAAAGGACGTTTCTTCAACAACACCTCTATTTTAAAGTTTATACTTTTTTAAAATTCAATAAAAACGATGTTTTTTGAACATTTTACCACTAAAATATCCGTTAACCCGCCGAAACACGTGTCACTTATCCTGATATCCCTCACACGACCTTTCATCTTGTTTGTACAGTCCTTTCGGTTTGCAATGAATGCTATACTGACCATGGAAATAGATATGGTATTTTATGGTATTATGGTTAGGTCTTTTTTGTTTTTTTCTTTCTCTTTCCTTCATCAATGAGTCTCTTGGCAATTTCGTAGCGACTTTGCACGACATCATCCTGTGGACAGAAAAAAGTTATCTTTTATAAGTTTCTGCAGTTTGGAGATGGCAGACTTGCCCGCTGGCGAAACCAATTATGGAATTGCACACGGTTTAGGTATCCTACTGATGAACAGTAACTGTTTTGCTATTCATTTTCAGCGATATATATAGTTTATGTCTGTTCAGATTTGAAAGTGGAGGTTGAAAACTGATGAAACCGAATAGTAACAAAACATAAAGTTGGAGAGTATTCACCTGCGTAAACTTGATTGCAACTCCTATTGCCACACACTCAGCAACCTACAATTTGAAAAAAAATAGAAGTTCAAATGAATAAATGATATCAGTGATTAAAAAAAGCATTAACCAGCTTTAAAGCATTCCTTTTGTCTTAGCACGGAGTTAATCTAGCACTCACTTCTTCATTTTGTGTTTACCGATAGGTTGGAAAAAAACAAATATACTGCCAATACTTGCTGGATAACTGATTAAATGCGATGTGGAAATTAATTGTTTAATACTGTTAGTCTGTCTACCTACCTTTAAAACAAATACACCACAGCTACAGTCATCCGCCTGTTTTGGTGTCAATGGTAGCGCGTTCTTCCAGGCTTTTAAATTCACACCCCATTCTCCAAGAAGTTTCCTTAACGCAAAAAGGCTGGTCAATCAAGGCATGTAGATAGTGTCAGCATAAGGTTAGATTTGTTGGAATGCAACCATTGTTGGCAAAGCATGCATTTATATATTTGGTACTTATTTCCGCAATACTTTGCATTCAGTATCTCCCAATAACCCCTTTCTGGCATGAATGAAGTAGAACTAACATCTTACCTCATGTGTTGGAAAAATGGTATTTGCTCTGTGCTTGCTCCATTTGCGAAACTGTCGTAAATACATAGCTCCTTTTCTCTCAAATTCACCACCTTAAAACAAACCAAAAGAATACGTTTGAGACAAACACAATTAATTAAGTGCAGCTGCGACGTTTCTGTTAAATAAATTTGTGTTTTACAACCGGAAAGTCAGTGTTTTTTCAAACAGATTAAGAAAAATGCTGTTCTACACCCATTCATTTATCAGCAGAAAAGTTTGTTCGTGCTATTTGCGTATCACGCTAGCTCTGGAAAAATATTCTTATAGTTGGTATTTCTAATAAATGCGATTATTATTATGAGTTTTACGAGGTTAACTAGGATTTATATGAGTATTATAAACTATTGATACAATACATGAAAAAATCTTTACGTCTAAACAAAACATTTCCAATGTAATTTCTTACCCCTAAAATCCAGTGCGTTCCGCCACTGTTGATTGGTATCAACACCAAGTTTTGTTGAAGAAATGTTTAAAATTACAAACCAACGTAAAGAAATTAACGAGTGAGTCATTTTGCAATAAAAAGTAAGAGATAGAAGGCACATTCATGATCTTGAATACCCACGACGACCTACCTTTTTTATCCAAGTTATGGATGACAATTTCTCTTTCCTCTGGTTTTGCGAGGCCAGTTTTGGTAGAAAAAACGTGCTGACGGCAATAATCTTTTTACCCTAAAAAGTAAATAATTTTAAAAATTCCTGTGTCTATTATTATTCTGCGTGCAGATTTATTGGGTATCAGAGTATCTCCTATACTCGGTATAGCTAGTCCTATAAATCCGGCTCCAATTTAGATGATCGTTACTGCCTTGACATTGCATACGATAAATAAAATGGAAATCTGCAGATATGTTTTATGGCCAGATAACAATCTCCCAACTAGTTACAAAGCAACTTACTTTTTCTCGGGACTGCTGTGCAATTATGTCAAGGCTGGCATTTATTATCTGAGGATCAAAGTTAAATTAGCAAATTCAGCAGGATTGAGTCAGTTTTACACAAATTTTCAAGACTGAAATATAAACTGCTATTATTTTTAGAGATCGGCTATTACATGTCGGTAAGTTAATTTTATTGGATTTGTTTTGTGCAAATATCAATGTAACATTTTCGGATGCCCATTGCTATAAATATCAATTAAAAATAGAAAACTGGATAAAATTACATATAGTAAGTATATTCTCAAAATCAAATAATACCATTAAGACAAACAGTCTTCCATCCTCCCCAGCTTCAAGCACGACTCCCTACACCCTGCTCCCCTATCCCATGAGAATTTACAAGTTAAAAGGTTTCTTAAATAAATATGTCTTAACTAGTGTTTTAATAATCTTATAGTACGTTATAGTGTAATTCAATGAAAAAAGTTAACCTTATTCCAAAAATACTTGATTTTACTCATACAGTCATATATTTCCCTTGCACAGATAAGGAAAAAAATAGCGTCTGCATGAAAATTACCTCGTCATTAAGCCAACCAGGTGAAAATGCTCTAGAATGGCTTAGAATTAAAGCCTTTTCCTCCTCTTGCACTAACGGTTGAATCGTTTTCAATGATGCAAACGTGAGTCTGTGACCCGAAACTGTCTCGCACAGCACTTCAGTAAAACTCTGGCCTTTATCCATTTTCCAGTATTCTTCAACCTTTAAGAAATAAGTTTTTTACCAATCTTATAATTAAGTTTTCCGTTGGCATTCGTTGTAAGTTGTGTATATCTTAGGAAATTTTCCCTTACCTTTTGGCGCGATATAAATTCTTCGTGCTTCTTCCAAATTGTTACTAGATTCTGCACTTAGTAGCCTTATTTGTTCATAGTGAGATCGAGACCACGCATAACGATTAAACTCTTTGCCACTTCTTCCAGTTCCTGTTGCCGTTGTTTAAAAGCATACACACCATTTCCTCGGTTTTCCAAAAACCGCAAGGTCATTGAATGCTTTTCTTCTTTCACAAGCATAGCAAAGTACAGCAAATCTTTTCCGTAAGAGACTGCCACCCATTCGGCTTTTGACACATCCTGCAATAGATATAAACATATGGATGGAGATAAAAAATTCAGTATTATTTCTAATACTTATTCCTAACATATTTCATCGAGTAAGTAGTTATCCGTATTCGTAATACAGCTTTCATTGTTAATAAGTGCATCAATCAATGTACATTTAATAAAGAAATTTTGAAAAACAAAAAAGAACTGCAATAAACAAATGGGAAAACTAAATCATGAATAAAAAATACTAAAATTATTTGATACTTTAAATTAAAGAACGATCGATTTTTTATATTTGTATAAGATCATCCGCACTTCAGAAGATTATAGAGTTGCGTAAACGCCCATAAAATAATTTGTTTACCGTTTCTTCCTTCCCATCCAAAGGCTTAGAAACTGACTTCATGTTAGTGGTATCACTATCGTCGATTTTCTGAAACGAATTCGCGCTGTTAGATTTAGGTGTTTCGGAGTCCCTGATATTTGGTACTGACAAAGTACAGCTTTATGAATAATAACATTTCAGTTGATTTATAATGGTAATTGAACTGAGTGGAGTGCAGTTTGGTTTGAAATCACAAGTATGATTTCAGACCAAAATTTGCACGACACGAAGTTCAATTACCACTTTATTACATCTATTTTGAAATCACACAACAAGAAGCCTTTTGTGAAAGAAGTTTGAGAGTTTTCTTCATTTTTCCCTGCATTCAGGAGAAGAAATGAACATAAAAGTACTAAAATACGCAGTGATAAACAGAAACCGCTATAAACAGTGTGCGCTCTGTTCTATTTAAACTTCTAATCCAATTAACACGTTCTTGACAGCCTTTAGATTTATGAAAACCAGATGCTTTCAGTTTCATTGGCTGTTGCAGCAGATATCCCGCATATCAGGTTTCACACTTAAGAGTTTATTGGTTTGATTGCGTTTTATCCCGCCTCACCAAACTTTGGAGTGAAATACGCTTGTCTGATTGGTTAAAATGCAGTTTGTCCCGCATTAACAAGTCTGCTAGAGGTCAAATTAAAAAAGTACATGTAAAATGACCAAGTACATTTTTAAATGCCATGTTGTTATATATAAAATACTTCTGACATAAATACAAGTATTGATGGTATGTAGACTAACATAATCACGAAATTCGTGATCATCCCTATTCCGGTCGTTAGTGAAGTCAGTGAAAACCTGTGGGATTTTGTGTGCTCGCATCCCTCAAGGGTATTTTAATGAAAGATGCACATAAATATCAAAATGCATGTTTTAAATTGTATGAAATATTTTATTAAGAAGTACGTTAGGACAAGTAATGTATAATAGTCGAAAAAAATATTATGACGATGTCCCTATATACACAGTTTGAAATTCAAATGTGGAAACGTGACTTAATAGAAAGGTAAAAGGTAATTGTAATCGGCAGGTTTGCCCATGTACCCGCGTGTCAATCCAATATTCCTTAAACTTAAAAATTTTACAATTTGTAGCGTTTATTCTAAACGGTATACTCATTCAACATTTCTAAGGATCTTATTACGCAGTTTAAATAAAGAATGTTTGATGTAAACGCAACAAAAGTCTATCACGCAATGCAATCATTGCTTTGCAAAAAAGCCTGCATTGGTGCGGAAATGCCACTATGCATTGGCTTTGAAAAAGCGTTTTGAAATTCAGTGTTGCTTATGGAGGTGGTGTTTGGCCAAGGATCTGGTGTGGATTTGACAAAAACCTTACATTTCCCGCGCGCTCTTGGGATGGTGAATTCAATAATGCGCCAAAGCCGTCTTCTTTCAAAGATTCTGTAGCTTTTGAATTATCAGCCTCAGCAATGGTTTTAGCGGACCGTTTTCCATGTTTAAAACTTCGGTAACTGACGACAGGTCCCGGCGCAAGAAGAACCTGGTCTTCGATGGTTTGAAGTGAGGGTTGTTCGATTGTTTTGTCACAGGTCGCGTTTGTTATTTTCTTCAAGAACTGAAAAGAAAGAAAAAATAACGTATAAGGTGATGCAAAGTAATAAAATTACATGCGAAATGTATGTCATACATGTCCAATACACCAGTAGCGTAGCCAGCCCGTAGGCCTGCAGGCCCGGGCCTTCAAATTATTTTGACAGGAAAAATAGTATAAAAAATTATTTTAATTATATTAAATGAAAAGAAGAGAGGAAATAGTTTTTAAAAAAAACCTGTTATAATTGTAATTTTGCAACGAATATTGCATGGTTAAATACCCGTTGTGGATAATTTCCCGGACCCAGGAATATTTCATAAAAATCCTAGGTCGGCAGTGACGGATACAATAGAGACCTTTAGATTTAAGAACCAGGACCAGGACGAGTTTTGTTGCACGCGCTCTCTGAGCATGCGCACTAAGGCTTTCACGGTCACACAAACATAAAAACATGTCTTCCTTCGGTGGTCGGCGACGAGGTTTTACGTGAAAGTTGTCCTCACCAGAACCAGTTTTTGGAGGTAAGTTTTTCCTTGTGGAAATTAATATAGATGTTTCATGGCTATAGCAAAGAGTATCAGCAACAAGTATAAAATTAATTTTACTGAAATAATGGATGAAATGGTCAACAAATCGTCATTTTCGTTAAGTAAACAAAGACACATATGAAACACTTGAAAGTGTCAATTATGGCCCTACTTTCATACGAGCTGACAATGACTGCTCAACTCTCGAGTGTTCTAAATGAATCTTTACATTTCTTCTTAAATTTACGATAAAAAATAGTGCTTTCTACATGAGCTTGTATTGAACAGATAATAAATGTGACAATAAGGAATATAAAAGTCAGACTTTTTGTTGTGTTGTACTTTGGAAGAGACAAGTAACTCGTACCGTGAATTTATCAAATTAAATTTATGTTGTGTACACCGAAAGAAACAATAACCAGGAAATTTCATTCTTTATTTTTGCATTTTATTAAATTTTGAGTCCTCCTTAGCTTGGGTCAAGCCGGCATAGTTCATGTAGTAAGCCGGAAATAAAATTTTCGCGTTTCTTTAAATTACAAACAGCGCGCTAGTAGCTAAGAAAGATTATTTATCTCATGCAAAGTTACGTCTCAATTTTCCAAGTAAAAAGTTGGCTTACTAATTGAGCATAATTTTATTTTTGCATATCTTTTTATCTTGTCTTTCTATGATTTTTGACAAAAAAAACTTCAAAAGTTATTGTAGTTTGATGTTACAAAAGACAAACCAAAAATGTAAGAACTAATATTCCTTTTATTTTGCTTTTTATTAATTACAGCTATTTATATTAATATACCTAACATCTTCAGGCAAATTTCTAAAGTGTTTTCACTTAAACGCTGGACAACTTTAAAATTTCCAAATGAAAAATGTAGAATTTTACAATATAGTAAAAAATCCTTATTATTCCCTGGTAATATATTCTCTCTGCTCTGAAATCTCCACTTCCCACGTTCTAAGGGTATAGTTTCTGAAATTCTGAAATTAATCAAAGACAATCAATTATACTTGAAAGTAATCTCGAATAGTTGGTGGCTGCAAATGAAAGAAGGAACTTGACATAGAGCTGTACAAACAAGTATGAGCATTACGTAGGATTGCGCAAGCACGGTACATTGTACCAATGGGGCTAAGACCAATCTTAAGACTTTTTTTGAAGTCCAGAAAAGCAAAGTAAGAATCTATGTCCCCAAATACCCATTCTACAGCAGATTGGACTTTACTCATAGAAGCATTGAATGCTAGTTGGTCAGGGGTTATGCCAATATTTCGGTATGGTGCCTGAAGGTGTGCCCTAAGAGGGTAGGCTGGATCACCATATATGCAGAGAGGATTTCCTGCTGAATCATGGGAGTGCTAAGAAAGCTGTCCAAGCAAGCCAGACATTTGCAGCATCATTGAATCATGCCTTTTTCCCTCTGCAAAAATAAAAGTATGCATGTGTTATGATTTCTAATTAAATCAAATTTACTTTAATTATCAATCACTTGCTCAAAATAGTCAAGTATTTATTTTGCAATTAGCTTCATTTTATCGTTTAATTTAAAGCATAATGAACACGTTAGAAATAAGGAATTCTAAAATATTTGGGCAGTTAGATGTAAACAATTTGATTATTTTGGGGGGATTTGTAAGATTCAAATATAAATCGCAATAATTGAATAAATGTTTTCCCCATGTAAGATCTTTTTGGAGTGCTCTCTTGCAGTGTCTTAATTGTACTCCTTTCTCTTGAGTTTGCAGTATTTTTTATTGTAAATCTTTCAGTGAAGGATTGTTGAAAGACAAAGATTTATGGAAACTTTTGGAGCAATAACTTTCCGAAACTTACAGTATTTCCGATGTAATTAACAAATTATAATGAGGTTTTCATTAAATGTACATTACATGAAAAAAAAACGATTTTTTAAAAATATAACTCACCAACAGGACCAAAGAGGTTTGCAATGAGGCCGTTTGGGGCAACAACAGTCTGAAATTTCAGACCATGTACTCGCTTATGGCCATTGTACATAACTTGATGTTCTTTTGGACGGCAGATTGGTCGTACGGTCCCATCGACATAACCCCAGCAGTTTTCGAGCGCAGCTCCTTTTTCGTGTATGGACCGAGCAAATGATTCTAGTTGCGCTGGCCGAAGCCATGGTTGGTCCAAATTTCTCAGTTAGTGGCCATGTGTTTCTGCAATGAAGTCAGTAACCTCAGCAAGAATTAAACTCATCTCAGGGATTGAGCGTCCAAATCTCGGAACCATATCGCGGAGACGACAAGGGTACGAAAATGGCTTTAAAAACATCATAAGAGTTTCAAATCCGGAAGAAACTGTTCCATTTGGGCAAGTAAAATAATCAGGTACCTGCAACACATCTGACAAAAGATCAAGTTCTCCACGACCAAACCGAAACTCTGTTTTCAACTCGGCCTCAGACATGTCTATTCGGCCGTAATTCCAGTATTGAATCGACGGGTTTTTCCTGTTCTGATTTTTCACAATTGCTATTACATCCTCTTCAGTAAAAACATTCTCGTGAAAAAGCCATATTGCAGTGCAAAGTATATTTTTCTTGGAAAACATGATAACAATGCACAAGAACGCAAAACTCGTCCTAGCAAAAGGTTTGTTTACAAACTAAACGTTAGAATTGACGACAACCACTTCGAGGACAAGTGTGTAGTACCTGTGCGCGCTCGGTCAAAACTCGTCCTCGTCCTGGTTCTCGGTTCTAAAGGTCTAAAAAAATATTTTTGTCATCCAGGGAAGACAGTTTCTAGCATTGGTATGGGAGGAACATCAGCGCTAGGTTTAATGATTTTAGTACATTTCAAGCTTTTGTTAGCTTTTTACTAATTTTATTCTTTTCCTCCATTAAACGATTTACCCAGTCCTCTCGCATGCAAAGATGTGCTTCAGAGCTGGAAGATGTAGACTTGTCGACGAGGTTATTCAAGTGAATGACCTCTCGCAGATGTGACTTCATTTCTTCCAATGAAAACACCGTTCGTTTTTCCCCTGCTTGGATTTCTGACTGAATGTAATAAGACTGTGGCGCTTTGGAACCTGCGGCTTTGTGGAACTTCAGTTGCGCGATTATAGAATCTTTTGTTTCCACCAAAACTGCCAAGATTTCATCCAGCTGCTTCACTTAAGTCCAAGCGCCATCATACCGTAACAGATAGTTAGAGGCGTTGACGATATCGATTGCCTTTTCCTCTTTTTTTTATTTTTCTTTCTCTTGTATTTCTTTTAATTTTTCTTTTCTTTTAATAGGAGGAATTCCTTCCTTTCTTTATGTTTCTCAATAATCTAGCTCCCAGCGCTCTTTCTTGCATCAGCAAGAAGCTTTTCTTTTTCTTGTTGTGACAATTTCTTCAGCCACGAAACCGTTTTGTTGTTGCTCCACATGATGAGAGCTTCATGTGTGACTATACGAGCAGATGACTTGATACATAGCTGTAGGTCGTACCGCAAAGTCTCTTTCACTCACAACATTGGTCTTCCGCACTCTTGACGATGCTTGTTTTTTTTCAGCATGAGGCTTGAAGAAATTGCCGCCGGGAAGTTGGTCTCGAACTCTCGCGATAGGAACTCTGTTTTCTTAGCGGAAGTCTATAATTTCTTAGTACAAAGATTTTAGATAGACTTGATTTTCTTGTACAGAGTTATTGGGCTTGCTGAACTATTGACTCCAAAGTGATTTAAGAAGTTGTCTACAATGCTATTGCTGTCTGCAGAGTCCTTGTAAGTCTTATAAAACTTGTATACATCTGTGATATTAAAGTCTGAAGTTGCATCCATTTAAAGGGAACTTCCACTGTAAAACATTCTAAGAGTAAATTGAAAATTTGTCTTACCATATATCTATTTTTTACTGCAAATTTGATAATTATACACATTAGGGTACAAACTGACTAATTTGAGTTGAACATTTTTTTCGTGTGCGCGCGGCCATCTTGAATGTGACGTAACTTGGTGTTTCAGGTTCCCTTGAAGAACCTGAAACACCATCTTTGGACATGATAGCATTTTGATTCAAAATTTTGTTTTGAAATCTTAAATTCAAAGTATTTCCCATAAAATATTACTCAACATACTTCTAATAACAAAACAACAGCAACAACGTTTATTACCTACAATACTCAGTTACAATAAAAAGTTTGTCCAGTTACTATAAAAAGTTTGTCCACCCAAATTTAGCAACACTTATCGAGCTGGGTGGAACAAAGGCAAGATAGTTAATTGGTATATTTACATGTAATAATAGAGATTACGATAGGAAATACTTTAAGAATATTTAGGAACAATGTCAATGTACAAGTTCAACTGATTGTTTCTATTATAAGGATGTAAGGTACTGCAGTGGAAAAGTTAGATAATTGATTTAAAATTATTCTTTTAATTAAAACCAATATCATTTGGTGAAATGCTTGAATTTTCGAATATTATCACAAGTTTCTAGATAACAGTCCAGAAATTAAAATATAGATAAGTAGACTTCTTATTTTCCTTGTAAAGTCGTTCTGTCTAAGATTTCTAAGCGTTAAGGGGATTCCATTCCAAACAGTTGATCCAGTTCGTGAGAAAGAATTTAGCTGAATTGAGAGTCTAGAGCTTTGTGTATAGAAATTGTTTGAAGCAGAGGATCGAGTATTATGAGGATGGACAGAAATATCTTGAAACTGCTCTTGAATTCTACTAGGCACGATTTTGTGCCTAACGTCGTACATCAAATTAGCTGTGATCTTAAAAAAGGAAAATTTCAATGGTAAAACACCGGTTTCGATAAATAGAGGTACTGCGTGTTGTTTGACATCAGAAAAGTAAATAAATCTAAGGGCACGTTTTTGTAATTTAATAAGCTTTTCAAGGTGTGACTGATAGGCCTGGCCCCAGGCTAAGAAGCCATAGGTTAAATGTGGTGAAATGAGAGAGTGATGAATGGTTATAAGTGCATTGGTTGGAACATGATGACGCAGTTTGGATAATAAACCTACATATCGGCTAATTTTAAAGGCCACATGATCAATATGGTGTTTCTGTTACGGTGAAGACTGACACTTTTTATACAAAACAATAGACAAATACAGCAGCTTCCGAGTTAATTCGATATATTAAAAATATAACAATATTTGACTCCAGATTTGTAATATAAAACTCTAGTTTCCTTTACATCCGACTAGCTTCAAAACTACGATAAAACGAACTACTCCCACGGTAACGCCCCTCAATCATATCCTTGCGCACGTGAACAATAGAGTGTCAATTTAGCAACCTCACATCCTCCCCAACTTTCCCTTCAAAGTCTACTTCGTCTGAGTCATGAGTGGTCTTGTCCCACAAAGAAATAATAACCTGCCTCTTTTCCTGAAATTAGGTTGTGTTGGGGTGATCAGGCACATCACTCAACCGACGTTTCTCTACTATAGCACAAGTTATACTAAAACGTGGTAATACAGGTGATCAGACACCTTAAATCTCACTTAACAACTGGCAAATCTACAAATACATCTGAACTAAACAACTGGATAATTTTTGAAAATTTTTCTAAAAAATCCTATAGTAAATCGTTCATTTAAATCTTAATAATCAGCGTCTATAAAATCAATGTTCAAATTGAAAGCAGTGTTCATAGTTAACATAGCTAAAAGTTTAACGTGCGACTTGATACTGCTGGAAAGGTACTGTAAAGAACGGCTGGCTTTAACCAAAATTCCAGTGCGTCGCAGGGTTGTAAGTGACGCTGTACCACGCCTGACCACAACCGACCGGGTTATGCATGACACCATTCAGTGCGTGAGCATTGCCATAAATAGGTACGTATTGCGGTGCGAGTGGGCTAACAGCCTGGACAAAGACCCGGTCACCGTATTGGTCGTATGCCAGGTTAACTGTGGGTACACGTGAGCGCTCAGGGCAGCCAGTATTTTCCACTTCATGCTCAGCAATGGTTAGCTCCTCCGTTTCAGGTATCTCTGGTCTCCCATTCGCACCATCCAGTGCTCCAGGTTCCCTGCTGATGTCATCGGTTGTCCGTTCAGCGATATCCGAAACTCCAGCCCCCAATGCAAGTGATTCCTCATATGCGGCTTCTGCCGCTTCAAGTTTGTTACTGGAAATATCATTTGCAGGCGTGGTTTCATCAGCCTGATCGGTTTCATCGTTGAGGTCATTAACCTCTGGCTGCTCTTCCCGTTGGAGCACTTCTAGAGGCAGCGGTTGATACTCCCAATCGCTCTTACTTTCCGTGCTGCAGGAGCTGTTGCTACCACGATCGTTGACGCCGAACCAGTACGCCATCACCATTTTCAGCTCCGTATAATTGAGACGTCGGTTGTAGTTATTAGCACTCCTAGCTTGGCTCTGGAGCCAAACTGTATGCTTCTTGCATAGCTGTATGCCATCGCTTACGTACGTACTACGGGTGCCATGCCAATGCTCTCGATTCTCTGTTCCCAAAATTAAATCAATAGGCAGCCTCGGAGAACGACAGAATAAGAGAAAAAAAGGTGAAAACCCAGTACTATTATTTGGCGTACAATTGTATGCATGTACGACCTTATTCACATGGTGTTTCCAGTTGTGCTTATCCTCTGGTAGAGTACGCAGCATTGCAAGCAATGCCTGATTGAAACACTCGGTCTGACTGTTTCCCTGCGGGTGGTAGAGTGAGGTCCTTGCATGACGTATACCGCTCAGTTTCTCCAGCTCCAAGAATACGTTGTTTTCAAATTCCTTTCCCTGATCGTGAAGTATGCGAGCTGGAAATCCAAAGCACTGGATGAGATCGTTGAAAAGTTTGTCCGCCACTTTCTTAGTCGATTTGTTCCGCGTAGGATACACTTGCGCGAACCTTGTGAAATGATCGACAATAAGAAGGATATACTCGTATCCACCCGACGCGCGTTCTAAATGAACAAAGTCGATAGATAGCAGTTCGAATGGAGAAGTTGTTCTTATGCTTTCCTCGAGTAGATAAGTGTTGCTTGCGCTGCTTGAGACAATGGCAAACCTTAGTGACAAAGTGTGTGATATCTTCTTGCATACGAGGCCAGTAAAAGCGTTCTCTTGCTAGTTGTGTAACTCGTTCCTCCCCAAGATGGCCCATCTCTTGATGTAACTCGCGATAAACAAGTGTACGCAGACTCGCTGGAAGAACAAGTTGGGAAGCAGTTTTTAGAAAAATTACAACACTCTTCAATCTATAAAACATGTTTCTTGTCACCTTGTAACTGTTGATATGAGACACAATGAAACATGTTTTACAGATTGAAAAGTGTTGTAATTTCTCTAAAAACTTCGATTATAGCCTGAAAGTAGAAAAAGTATTGGGCAAAAATATATCCCAGGAAAAAGAATGTTTCCATGGTGAAATATATTCCTGGAGTTTTAGGCAGGGAAAACTACATAAAAAACTACCCCAATACCCTTCCCAAAAAAAGTTATTGGGTTGCCCTTTAGATGTACATAGATGTAATATATGAAACTCGGTGCAATACTGTATGAATGCCCTTGATTTATTTTGTTCATAACTTATGGCAGGTATTGTCATGATATCACCATTTTCAAACTTTCATGATTTGACATCAGTAATAGTTTCAAAAGCCAAATAAAAAATGTGTGGTTCTAGTAGGGAGATGCTAACTTTTAATTTTTTGAAAATTTTTTATTGAATCTGGCTAGTCATTTTAGGCACATTTACAGAATAATGTAACAAACCAAAAGATTTCGGTTTGGAACAAAAAACCAGAGTAGGACGGAGAACTGGAACCACACATTTTTTGTTTGGCCTAAT
>JAOEHV020346565.1:0-10761 GCA_025447995.2 Isaurus tuberculatus | reverse complement strand
CCAAAAGATTTCGGTTTGGAACAAAAAACCAGAGTAGGACGGAGAACTGGAACCACACATTTTTTGTTTGGCCTAATTGGTACTTTGCATTTACTTTCATGTTTGCAGATTTGCTCACACATTATGTACTGGGTATGCAGTTTATGTTGGCTGAACAAAAGATTGATAAAATAATATGAAAACATTTGGATATAGATTTGCTTACAATCAGCATACTTCCTCAAGTTTGTGATTTTGTAAATAATTTTTTTTCAGTTATCCCAGGGAGGTTTTTTCAATTTCACTATTGTAAAGTATATGCTAGATAATAAAACAATTTTCAGAACCCTTCATGGTGGTATTGTATTATTTTCAGTTTACTGTAATATAACCCAAATGAGAAAGTCTAATTTTTTTTGTTGAAAAAATTTCTTATCAATTTTACTGTAGGTCCTCAAGTCCCAAATGTGTAGTTCTCAAAATTATTTTTAGAGATAAGGATATTGCAAGTTATTTTTTACTCTGTGATACCTGGAGCCTGTTTAGCTTTCTGAGATGTCTGAGGCTCTTGAAGCAAACAGTAATTCATTTTGCAGCAATTTTATCAGACTAGAAAAAAGAAGCAAAAAAAGGAGAATATAAAGCTGTTCTTTTTATTTATTTATTATAGTTTTCTCCAAATGTTTGTATACTATTTTTCCCTCCCCGATGTGGCTGGCCACTTGGCAGCCCACAAATCGCCAATGGTGACATGGTACACCTGAAAAAAAGAACATTGCAATTATAATTTGCCTTTTATGTTCGAACAAAACAAGTATGACAATGGTGTAAACATAGCTTGGGAGAGTGGCATAGTCCCGAAATCCTAACGAAAAAAAAACTGATCTTGCAAGAAGAAAAGCAGTAGCTAAAAAGCGTGGATTAGAATCCTTGGTGTAAGCAAAGGAATTCGTAGTTTCAAGTAATAGTAATCTACGGCGAAAATAAAAACCAATTGTTTGCAAGGATTCACAGGATGTGAGGTAATAAAATAATTATTTAGGCTTTATGGTGGTAACACTTACTCGTGAATGTTGGGGATCTGGTTGATCGACCAGATTGCCTGAGACGATCCTTCTTATCACCTCTTTGAGTGACTCAGGGAACAGGTAGGTAGGTGTATTATTGCCATTAGCATTGCCTGAAGGCGCACAGAGAGTCTTTCCGCTACCGAACTGGAAGAAGAAATAGTCTTACTCGCTTCACACGTATTCAAGAAAAGGTCAACTTTACTGTAAACATTATTCTGAAATAAAGTTGAATGAGTCTAAAGCAAAATAGTTATTTTATAAAATAAAACGAGATGCAAGAGGTCAAGGTGTGAAAGGTTGCGAAAAGTTTTGATCAAACCTAAAACAAACGAAACAACCCCGCTAAGTTTCAAATGATAAATGTTGCATAAAGATTGCGAAAAAACAACTTAAACTACATACCCATAAAAGGCAAAAAAGTCTTCTGTAAATTCTTGCTCTTGCGCCCGCGGCGCTTTCCCCGGGCTTCACTTTTTGTTGTCTCAACAGTGAGATAAGGCCAGGCGGCGCTGATCCATAGCTTAAAAAAATATACAGCTGAGTTTTTGAGAAAAGAACTAAGGAACTGTAACAAAAAATGAGTTTGCTTACCCGTTTCGGCTGAATTCGGCCTCAAAAGCGGCCAGCGCAAGTTGGACATTAATGTTCTGCGACGCCATCATTGGTGGTTAACCGCTGGCGGATAGCAGGCTCATCAAGCGCGTTAGCAACGGACACAGGCTTCTCGCACGGCCAAAGATAATATCGCGGGAAAAACCCTATTTTTCAATGGCAATTTTCAACTCGGGTTTACAAGATACCAAGAAAAAAAAAATCATTTATGAGAATGGCTATCAAACATTGATTCTGTAGCAAATTCTGGGTTGCATCTGAGGACATCAAAATTTGCAGGTTCTCATACCTTTCTACAAGCTTCACAACTTATTCTCGATGCTCATAGCTCCATGGTTTCCATTTCCTACACTGTTCAATTCCAAAAGTTCCCTTTAAGTCGCTTTGGTCATCCTCCCAACATGGCAACCATTTTCATGTCATTAGGCAATTCTTCGAATTTTAATGTTACTGTCAAACCATTATCCATAAAAAAAAAGCCTGCCATCCAAGTCAGCTAATTGTTTGAGAAACAAAGCTAGGTACTTTCGTCTAACAGGGGAAGTTTCATCCGATTTGCACCAAACACAGTAAAATTATGGTGACTGGATGCCACTTTTCTACCAAGGTTTAGAAAGCTAACCAAAAAGGATGTGGCATTTTGGTTTTTTCCGAAAGGGCATCCATCCCCTCCAAAATCCACTAGAAATGTTCCTTTTGTTTCTCCGTACCATTTGAATGTGTCCTGACTACATTGTTCCAGATAGAACTTTGCTAAACGAGGCAAAACTCTCTAAGATCTCTGTAAGATCCATTAATGTTTGTTTCAACATCTAGCCTCTCCAGGAATGATTCATCAATATCTCCTGTTTGCTAGTGTTCTTGATGAAACCTTTCACTCCCCATTTACAAATGTTGGTGCTCTTGACCTTGAGTTTGAAGAATCTTCTGGCAGCTAAATATCAGACGAAAACTTTGCATTAAAATGATACATTTATAACATGTTATTACTTGTATACAAATTTTAAACTTTTTTGGCTACATGCTAGCCACATTTCTATTTTTCACCGTGGCACATTGCATAGAAGAATGAAGGAGAAACTGTTTCCTTACAGTATAATCATATCAAGAAGGGGTAGTACAGAGGGCGAGTGTAGGAACTTGGTTAAGGTTTAGCTTTTATTAAATGATTGTTCAGAGGCACAATAAGGGTCATTCTGCAACAGTTCTGTGGGCCCAACCCTCATGTTAAAATTGAATGTTCCCTTAAAGTTAAAAGTCTTACTGTCATCCTCATCTTGTGCCTTTTATTCACTGTTCCTAAGAAAGATTCCTAGTTTGCTAAACTGCACATTTACAATATATATCCCTTACAGACAAACTATAAACAATGGGAAATAAAGTAGATTTATTGCTTATAGTAGTAATTATAATGATAATAATAGTAATAATAATAGTGGAAACTTTATTATCTTTTAAATAAAGTTTTAATAAAATCTCACTAGGTATAGGCAATAAACAACTGGCTACTTGAATTGTTACATGAGTAATAGTAATATCAATGTATGTTTACTACTACTACTGCTGCTGCTGCTGCTGCTGCTGCTGCTGCTGCTGCTGCTGCTAGTAATAGTAATAACAGCACCAACTGGCTGTAACTTTACTCTAGAGGGTTTGTGGAAATGGTAAGTGTGCATGGTGTCTGACTGTATACATATTTTGTGTATTAAGTGGCAACTTACCAAAGTGTTTTGAATTTCTTGCAGTGCAATCTGCCTTCTTTGTTGTACTTTTTGCAACTATGATTTTGAAAAAAAGCATAGTCTGATTCCACTAGTCATACTTTTCAGTAGTCAGTTAAGAGAGGGTGACAATTCCCAAAAGAAATTCTGCAAGGGTTATTTGAGAAAAAAAAAATCCTGCAAGCGATGTGGGTTGGAAAAAAGGCGTAAACCTTCAAAATCCTGCAGTTGCTTACCGAAAGAAAAAAAAATTCCTGCACCAATTTTTTTCTGCCCTCCCCCCTCTGTCTTTTTCTAATGGTCCGTCCCTTATGTGGTAATTTGCAAAACTACAAGATATTTAAATAAAGGGTGAACTTGGTCTAAATTGTATGCTTACCAATTTTTGTAAATATTTTTCAAATTTTTTTTTGTAGTTGAAACAATATATTATTCTTCATGAAGTACAACATTTATTACATTGTACAGATAGTACTAAATGAGCAATATTAAAAACTATAGAAATTAAGATTTAATATTTTATAGGCCATAGATACACATTTTGCTGTACATGCATATTCATGCCAACCAGAAAAGGGGTTCCCTCCTCCCACACCCAGAACCGACCACTACATCTAAAAAATTACCTTTGCCTCTGCTCTCTCTGCTTTTTTTCTTTACAAAATTAGTTTTCTGTTGTTGTCAATGATCTTTTTTTCATAAACTTCGCTACATCGAATCTCCGATTCTTCGTATGGGGCATATTTTTAAACTAAAAGATCTTTGACTTCTTCAGATATTATTGGAGCCATAGCCGATGAAGACAGCAACAGGCGCTCGGATTCACTTTCGTTAGTCCACTTTTCATGCAAACAACAAGTAGATCAAAAGTTCTTCTTCAAAAGCAGTAAAAGTTGCCATCTGTGGTCTTAAAACTCTTAACTCTTTCACCACCGATTTTATTACTTTTTTTGGAGTTTATTTCCAATGATTCAGCTTCGATTTCAAATGCAACAGGCGCTCTGGTCCACATTTCATGCAAACAACAAATAGATCGAAAGCTTGAATTTCTTCTTCAGCCTCAGGACACACTGGTTTTCTCCAGATTTCCGCTTCATTTTAAAAAACAAAAATCATACCATTTTCGGGAGGACGTTTATCTTTTCATTAAGATATAACAAAAATCAGAAACCTTTAATTCAAAAAAACCTATCCGGGCAAAAAGTGACCATTTTTCGAAAAGTAAACGCTTGTTGCCATTTTGTCAAAACTATTACTCCCAGTTTTAAGGAAAAAATCCAAAAAGCGCCACAAGTTTGGCATCAAAATGAGGCTCTTGACTCACAGATTCTCGCCATTTCATTTAATAAAAAAGAGTTCCTGTCAGGACCCCACACAAGAACATTGCTTAATGCTTAGATAAGCAACAAGGGAAACTGGGACTGAGCTAAACAGCTGCGACTTTTAGAGACGCTCGCCATTGATGCAAAATCGCGCGCGTTGACCATGCGTGTATAAAATTAATATGCTTTTTTATGTAATGTATTTAAGTGAAAAGTAAAAACACAGAATTAATATTGTTTGCAGCACTGTACACATCATTGGTACCTTTCAGTTTTAAAGACTTCAACTGTGCGGTTCATTCGTTCAACTTCTGCTCTGACATCATCTTGAGTAATATTATCTCTTGTTAATCAGAGATGATAATATTTAAAATTATGATAAAATTATATATTATTTAAAAAATTAAAATGAATCCTTTTGTCATACTCTGTAAGAATTATCTTTTCCTGATTATGTCTTTATTCTCTATTAGTAAATTCAGCTAACTATAGGAAAGCACTCTGTGCTTAATTTCCACACACCATTTTAGTCCTATATATATATAAATATAAATGGTCTTCATCAGTTGGTCTTCATCTATATATATATTAAGTTAAAAATAGACCAATCTCACAATGGTAAAAATCTTTAATGAAATCCTGGTTCCAGAGTGCTATCGATCCAGATTACCCCCAAAATTTAATCAGTTCTCCCTCATCTGTCTATTGATAAGATTTTGAGTTCAGTTGCTAACAGACAAACCAACCTACCAACAAGCAAAGAAACCCTGCCTTAATTGGCAGAAGTAATTAATAGTTCTCAGGGTAAACATTGCATACACAATTTTCTTTTCAAGACAGGTACCTTAATGGTTTGTACAATTTCTAAAATATTTAATTTTCTTTTACAAGTATAAATTATATTTATTTCATAAACTACGGCTATTTTTTCTAAGTCTGTTTAACTTGCAGAAATGGGTGAAATTCTGCTACTGTTCATAAATTTGGTGTACAAAAAGCTATACCTTGCGATGATCAAATAATGTTCAACCGATTATCATTTTGACTTTTTCTTTGTTTATTAACTTTTACTGAATTTAAGAATAACAATTAAGTGTTGACTTTTCCATTTTTTTGATTTTAACGAAGAAAGCCAAAAGAATGGTTCGTTTCCTTGCTGGTTGTATTCTGATAGATTCCTAAAATGAAAAATTATCATGATATGGTTAACCCTGATGCTTTATTATATTAGTAGACCGTCAGTTAAAGCATATATCTTTTTATATCTTCTGCATCTATTTATATATTTCATTTGCTTAAAATGATACATTAAGTTACATAAAAAATTATATATTGATCGAGTTACCAAAATTTTTTATCCTCAGTTAATTTATTAATAACAAAGCATTAAATAAATAAATAAATGAATGGGTATATTAAAAAGATAGATAAATAATAATAAAAAAAATAAATAAATAAATAAATAAAAATCAATAGACATACAACAAGGTTGCATACAACAATATTTTCTACTGCAATTGAAGCAAATAGTTCTCAGTCTGCATTTTTTTTATTCCTAACGTCAAATTTTCAATTGTCAATGCATCCTTAGCTTTAACATATCAACTATGAATAAATGAAATCTTATTTTATTTAGAACTGTTAAAATAAATACACACTTTTGCAAAAAGCATGCCTTCATTATTGATTAGGATAATCAAAATCCCTTGCTGGAATTCCCTCGCTTGGCGACACAGCTTTTATTTATAAATAAGGTGAAGCAATGTTTAAAAAAAACTGCATTTTAAAATTAAAATACGAATCATGCAAAATTACTTTTATAACACATCTAGGTTTGTTTATAATAGATATTCTGAAGTATTTTGAACAGGTTTCAGCAATATAAATACTGCAACTATGATTTTGCATATAATATTTAATATTTGTATTTGGTAATAATTATATTTAATTAAAATTATCAATAATTATCTCCCGAAATGGAGATGACTTGTGATGGACATTTATCTAGCTGCACTGACAGTATCTATATCACTAGGAACAAAAACTAGGGGATAATTGTTTTAGAATTAACCTAACTGGTAAATATAATTGCTACGAGCGAGCGTAGCGAGTAAGCAGGAACACTAATCATGACGGACTACCTGTGGTTAATGTTAGTTCCAAACTCGATTTTTGCTCGACTGGCTGCCGTTTCATGGATGATTTTGTGAACAGGTAGTACAACGGTCAGCGGTAACGAAGTGAAACTACATGCGTAGGATACGCTTTGACAGACCGCGTGACTGACCTTATGCTTTTGTGCAAACGTCGCTGAAGTGGTTTATCAGTTCTTGCGACGAAAACATGGGAGTATTTATCAAGCTGATCTATGTTTTTAGAGGTAAATGTGCATTTAATTATTCTTTAGCTCTGCTATGTGCAAACTCAAGTCGCTTCTCGGAAGATGCCATGGACTTGACGACTAAACCATTCCCGACATAGGTGTGAATTTGATGGAGACATTGTAGCTGACGTTAGTAGTAATGTGCAGCCGTTGAGGTCCATTATACCGAAGATTTATCGGTTTTCCGAAGATTAATTTATGCAAAAAAATCAGGGAGGGTCATGGGGAGCAAAATTTTATTGGGAGGGAGGGGTGGTTAGGGTTCATTTTGGTCATTTTTTTATTTTTTTTCATTTATTTATTTATTTATTTTATTTTGTTTGTTGGGGGAGGGTGGTGTGTGTGTGTGCAGGGTGTAGGTCCACAGGCCGCCCGAAGGCAGGCCCAAGTGGATAAAGAAAAGAAAAGAAAGAGAGAGAAGAGTGCCCCAGACGATCACGTGAGGATCACGCCATCACGTGACGAGTGGGAAGCGCTGGGATTGGGTAGTTAAAAATAACCCAGACGATCACGTGATCAGAAAATGAGACAGTTAAAAATAACCCAGACGATCACCTGATTCAGCTAAAAAAAGAAACCAGACGATGAGTCAGCAGAAAAACGAGACAAAGGTCCACAGGCCACCCCCAACAACGGGAGAGGGTCGACGCTAGTGGAACAAAGAGAGCTGGTCTTTTTTTAGGCTTTTTAATTCACCGTTTTTTTTCCAGCGGGTGTAGAGAAGAGAGAGAGAGAGAGGAAAAAATCATGACAATACCTTTTTTTTAAAAAAAGCCAGACTTTTAATGAGGCTGTAAGAGGAACGTATTTACAAAAAATAGAAGAAAAAAAAAGTCAACCTATTTTTTTTTATTTACAGGCTAAAGGAAACGTGCTACTCTTAAAGTATGAATAAAGTTTGTGTCTCTAGTTAAACCTAATTTTCCTCGTAACCATTGTACAAAATGATAACATAAGGGGCAGCACTTGAAACCAAAATGAAACGAACCTTTTCTTCGACAAAAATACCAGAGTTCTTTCTCTTGGCATTTATTCTTCCACTAAATTCTGCAACACGTTGTCGTACCGTAACGTATTGGCAGCTGTAAAATAACGGTACATTCGTCCTTTCAACGTGCGATTAAATCGTTCGACTAAGCCTGCTTTGGCATCCCTGGCCGTCGAAAAATGAAAGGGAGCATTGTAAAATTCGGTCCCTCGATCCGTGCTTTCCGCGGCGCGGGGGCGAATCGGCCGCGATTTGCCCCCCCCCCGAACGCGAAGGACTTGTCCCCCCCGGAAACCGTCCCCTTCCGCGCCGCCGTGTCTCTCTCTCCCTACCGCACGGCAAAGTCGCTCCGTTCCTTTATAACCTCCGCGAAGATTCGGAAAAATGGGCCGTCTTTTCGTCTCTTTTTGGAGGGTGAGGCGTTTATTCGATCGGAGTTTCCCACCGCGACTCCTTCGTGCGACAGCACGCCAGCGCGGAACTGCCCTCTCGGCCGGCTAGAGAGCCTTCTCGTGCTGGCGCGCGGCACAATTTGGCGACTTGGCCGCGCTACGGGGCGATTTGAGTTTCTCGCTAAACCGCCTTCGGATTTTTCCTACTCTCCCCGTAGGAAGATTTTAATCAAGGCGTGCATTTGTGTCCTTTGTCCAAAACATAGTAATACTGAAAATTGAGGGAGTGGTCTCAAACAGGTTACTAAAATTGAGGGTGTGGCCCTAAACAAGTCATAAATTTTAGGAATTGTTCGGGTACATCTCGTGGGGGAATCGATCGGGTATACGCTATAGCTATGATAACAAGTTTATCATTTAATATCCCCAAGACCAAACCCTTGGAGGAAAGTTTAAAGGAACACTAAAAGTAATTGAACTGCTCGCAGCAACTTTGACTTACCCTAATTATTTTAAAAACTATGGGTTAGTCGTCACCCAATCGAAAACCTTGGTGATAAAACTAATTTTAATTTACATTTTTGGACAACGGCATACAATTTGGTGCTTTGAAGTATATAAGGCAGCGGGTAGTAACAGTATATAATGAGGATCTCTTTAATTATTTATATTCAGTAAAACATCCATTCAGGTTTTTTCTTTCTTATTATACAACCAACCTAGAAATTGCGTATGCGAAGCAAAAAAGAAGTTTGTATGGCGACAAAGAAGTCTCCCTCCTTTGCGTTTACAGTGCGAAGGAATGCCATGCCATAGATTGTTCCGGAGGCACCACCGAAGTACCGGCCGGGTACTCACCTGCGACAGACGGATGGCAAATAACAAGCATTAAACAAGGTCGGTGCATCGAAAATTGTGTCTCTTGTTTAAATCACAAATTCATCACAACAAACCAAACGATAATGGACTTTTGACTGTGCAATCTGACAAACAGCATCATTTACCCTCCATTAATAATTAGTTATCAATTACCCGGTCCAAGTACATATATTAAGGTGTCATTAAGGAAAATTATTTTCTTTAAAACAATAAAGCACGCAAAAAACCTTCGTATCCCCCATCCCAAAACCCCGTAATTTGGCATTAGTTGAACTAAAAAAACGCTCTAACATGTACCTAAGGGAAAGCTGTATTTTTTTATTGATTGAATTTAACAATTTAACTAGACCACCTTTTCTTTTATGTTGCAGTATTCTCGGATGAAGAGGAAAGTATCATCTTAGAATCTTTGACTCAAAACGACGAGTCATCGAGTCTTTTTGACATTAAGATCAACGGGATTGATCCTGGTAATGTATTATTATAACATAAATGAAACCTATTTCTCAAAGTTATGTATAGAGCTGACACAAAAACTGGACGTGTCGCAAAAAAGTTTTTTTTTGTGTTAAATTTATTTGATGTACAAAATTTATTTATTTATGAGACCTCTTCATAAGAGTATAATCTATAGGTACCTCAGTTACATTGTCATTTTCGTTTTAATTTTGCATTTACGTTTCTGTGCTATATTTTGTTTAAAGCATTATGAAATGGTTTCATACTAAAACTTTCGTTACGTTTTAAATCTCAGAAGCCACAAACCTTATAGCTTACGGCCCGGACAAGCTGTACGGCCATGACATCAATAAGCAGCTCATCATTGGCTGTTTGGCCACAAAATACAGTGAGCCAGGAATAACCTATACATGGTATAACGATGCTAAGCTTTGCTGTCAGGGACCAAAAAAACATTAATCGCTATAAAAGAGCCAGGAAAATAACACTGCCTTGTTAAAACACAGAGTGGCCTTCAACAAAAATCTTGTTGTGTTGAAGTGTGTGAGCGGATGGAAAAGGATGACTCGGTGCTCATGAATAATGTGTGTTCCTTTGCTGAGCCTGGTATGTAAAACAATTTGTTCAGTATATTCCCATTTTTTTTAAAAGTTCGTCCGAACTGTTGAAAAATCGAGTAGCTATAGCAGCTAAAACAAGATATGACTTAAACAGCATCAACATATTGTTTTTAGAAGAAGTAAAAATATGACTATTTTTTAATTTTATTAGTAACAGCACCGCATGTAAGTTCCTTGCCGACCATGCAAATTAAGGAAAGTAGCGTCCGCATTGGCAAAGCAATAGGTCAAGGGCAATTCGGGACGGTGTTTGAAGCACTTTACTCCGGGACAAATGTGGCAGTGAAGAAAGTGCATCTACCGCCGGAATTACAAGCAGAGGAATGTAGGGAGCTT
>JAOEHV020346474.1:0-11228 GCA_025447995.2 Isaurus tuberculatus | reverse complement strand
CCCCCCCCGGCCCCCCAGCCCCCCCCCCCCTCCCCTTGGATCCGCTACTGATTTAGGTCCACATCTTATCCACATTTTTTTTGATCTAAGGTTTTAGCTGGAATGGTTCATTTTGATTAATTACGTACAAACGAATCACCTTTCCCTTTTATAATCAATTATCTTAACTTTTGGAAAACAGGCGGGAGATATGAAATTGCCTTTGTAGTCATATTAATCTTGGTGGTTAACGTAACGTAGCGAAAATAAAAACCTGTCCTTCGGATTAGGAGTCCGGCCATCAAGCTCACAAGACTTACTGTTACCTCCCGGTGCTCCTCAACCCGAGGTTATTTCAAAGATTTCAAAATGCTTTTAAGCAAAGCTTACGAAGTATTTCCAAGTTTCAACGGGAACAAGAATGGGAGATTTAGGCGAAGAAGAAACACGAAAGAGTTTTTATCAAAACAAAAGTAATCGAAAGGCACTTAGCCCTGTGTTATAGCAATTGAGGAGTTATGAATAGACGTTTACGTCAAGCAAACAGGACATGGGACTCAAACCCATAAATTTTCACCTGTAGCGCAGTTCGCAAAGTTCACTTGTCTACACGCCACACTGGATAGTGTCAATAAAACCACCCAACAAACACATGTAATCTCCTTAAGAAGTATTGTATGCAACTTTTTTTATCATCTAATTAAACTTTTACTTATAGGGAAAATGTCTTTCTTTCTGTTAAAAAAGTTAATGTTTTTAGAATATTCTGAGGTTTCATATTTTTTAAGAAACTAATTTGTTAAGGTTAAATTTTGGGTTTTTACAAGGAAAGCAGTTTAATTTTAAGTCCCTGAAGTGGTTTGTTATTCAGGCTTGAGGGAGGACCAAAAAGCTTTTAATGTAAGTATAATCAGTTTTCTTCATAAATATTGTGGTTTAAATATTAAGGTTAGTTTCTTAAATAGCCAAAATTTGAAAAGTTATTTAGCTTGAGTTTAATCTGAAGCCCTTCATAAGAACAAAATAAATTTTAAAAATTGAAGGTTGAAGAAAACTGTACTTTCTTGAGCCTTCTTTAAAAAATAGGAATGAGAAGTTTGTTACTTCTTCATATACTTTATTCGAGATACAGTTTAGTTTTGATAAAATTAAAACAATAATGTAATTCCTAGAACATTTATTTAAACCTAAAAAAGGTAAATGTTGGCCGTTTTGTTATGATATGACACGTTGCAGTTAAGATTCAACTTTCTAAACAGTGAGAAAGTAAAGTTATTTTACAGTACTGCCTTCAAATAGTTCTAGTATTTGCATGTTTGTTAGTTTAGTATTTCTTTTCCCATCCTAGTTGCCAAAGTGAACCGCCGCTTATCTCCCTTTTCTGTGGTGTTAAGCGGATTATCCCTTTGTCTTGCCTCACCGGAGGAGACACTGACTCATCAAAGTTTAGCTCCCAGTCTTTCTTTACCGACCTCGTAAATCCCCCGGTAGAGTCATGGCTTGAGACATATGCCTTGTTTCTCGTTATTAAAACAAACAAAAAAATGAAATCGGTTTAGAAATTAGTTTTAAAACAATTAAAGATGTTAAGTGAGTTATCTAAAAGGTCGAATTTTTTTTTTTCCCTTTGATCTTGTAGGGCCTATGAAGCTTGAAGTAATGTTCTGGACGAAATGCGAACAGTTTCAAGCAACGGCAGATTAGATCGCATACGTTTGCCAGGGCTATTTCTTTTTCTTTGCATAAGTTATACATCTGGATATTTCAATACTACTTACCTCAAGCAAGGTAAGAGACCTAAGGTGAAGTACACGAGGCAATTTTTCGTGCATTTTGTCTTGCAATGCCATTGCGAAACAAGTTGCAAAGAGGATGTTGCACGGCGCAATGGCTCCTGCTATTTGAAATTTGTAACTTAAATCATTGTGAAAAGAAGAGCTGGATTTTAGTTTCGGCAACGGTGTCTGCAGCTTGTCTCACAGCTCTGTTTCTCATCCATTCCATGGGATGTTGCACGCATAATCATGCAACTCTTCTCCCAATACAAGTTGCACAAAAATTCGTCTCGTGTAGTGAAATGCAGAATAAGCCTAATGGAAATATTCGCTTAATGATCTACTAAATTTTATTTGTTTTGGGGGTTATCACTCACGCTTCCCACCACTACGGACCCGAGTTCGAATCCCAAGGTTCGCACGTTGGCTGAGATTTGTCGATCTCAATCTGACTCCGAGGGTTTTTGTTCGAGATCTCCGGTTTTCTTCCCTCCAAAGAATCGACTTTCACGCCAAAATCTGTGCCGTCGACTGCTTTTAAAAAACTTAAGTGTTTGGCTCGGGAGATTTGAAAACCACTCCCTGCGAATAAAGACGTTATAACAATTTGCTAAGGAATTTGATTAATCTAATTTTGATTTCGGTAATGACAGTATAATAGTATAATTATGTTTTCTGAAAGTTACGTGATCTCCTTTAGTTGTGCAAATAATTGTACATCTTGGTTTTTTTTCAGAGTCTTTTATGTTTATATTTACTCATTTACTTACTAATTACGTCAGAATATCTGTTTCTCTGCATGATGAAGAACAATCTCTATAATAACTTCATCCCCTTTTTTACAAGTTTGTTTGTTTCATATTCTTTTTAAAGCAAATGAAGGCGAGCTGAAAGCTGCTTTAAGACAAATGATTGCTGACTTTCGTAAGATTGGTAAGCATCTGTTTTCTTGTTTATTTTCTTCCAAAAATATACAAAAAGATTTAAGACGCTCCATTATCTTTTACTTAAAAATGTGGTAGCACAAATACACAACAATGAATACAAGTGACTTCTTCATAAAACGATAAACAAAAAACGAGTGTTTAGAAAATTGCAGTGCCTAAAACTGAATTCTTAAAAGCAAAAAAAAATATACAGGGTATCATGGTTTAGTCTCTTTGAGAGATTCGAAACAACCCATTCTAGCATAATTATAAGCCACACCCTATCGACAGAGTAGCGGCGTGGATGGTGCAGGTAGTCAGACCTCTGCCTACCGACAAAAATTTCCCAGGTTCGATCTTCGGCTCTGCCGAGCTTTGAGTATTTGTGTGGCCGCCAAAGCTTATTCAGCTTTCCATCCTAATGGGTCGGTAAATGAGTACCTGCTTCGGCTGGGAGCTAACCTGCGATGGATTAGTGTCCCGTCCAGTGGGAGTCAAAGAGTCTCAACTGCTTAACACTACAGAAACCGGAGATAAGCGCCGGCCCATGGGCCATTAGGATTTCATAAGAATTTAACTTGACCCTCCAACAGATTAATATAGGTTAAAATGAATAGAATTTTGTATATTGATTGCATTTTATTTGAAAATCATTGTGATAGTTGCTAAAGTGTTTCATTCAAAAGCTTCCAAAACTTAAGTCTTCATCTAATTGACGAAGCTTCGGTTACAAAGTTTTTAAACCTAGTTTTCTAAATATTGAAAGATCCATTAAACTTAGACTTTAACCACTATACATTTTTAAAAACTGCTTGACAAAGAACATATTAGATAATCATGTTAATTTTAATACAACGAGTATAAGTTTTTCTTTTCCTTTCCCTTAACTTCTTGAAAAAATTGCATGCACAGCCACTAATCGAAATTTTCCTTTTGATTTAAATGTTTTCATTTGCTTAATTATGATCTTACACTGAAAATGTAAGTTACTTACCGTGATGCATCACGTTTTGTTCTTAACAATGCAACACATTTTAAATCTAACTATGAAATGACTTTTTAAAAAAGACGATATAAAAGATTCTCTTTGTCAACTTCGATTTGCAACTTTCTTGAATCCCAAAATTAACGGTTGCATTGTTGGCAATCATACCAGTCGATCTTTACTACTACGACTAATGCTGCTGATGATAATAGTAATAGTAATAATAATAAAAATAATAATCATAAAATATCAGTAATAATAATAGCAATATCAGAAATAACAATAAAAGTAATAATAATAACAGTAGTAATATTAAGATTGTGATAATAACAAAAACAATGAAACGTTTGCTAAAATTGAAGAAATTACCACGACAGAACACTAAAACTATTCCCTGTGGTTCTTTTTAAAATGGACTAGCTAGTTTTTTTTTCTTCGTATTTTAGACCAACCATTCAGCCAGATTCAAGGATTCCCTAATAATGATCATTCTTACAATAACAAGCCAGAAGCTGTTACACATGGTGCCCAGGTCCCTAACGATCATACCCTGGGAGGTGTGAGACCGCAGCCAGTCGTTGATGCTGTTCGGAATCTTTCGCACTTTCTTAACAAAGAGCAAGGAAATCTTAACCAAGGTTAGCTTATCTGTTCATCTAAAGAGCTCGAGCTAGACCGTTTTCAACTTTTTCTTAATAAATAAAAACGGTATCCGAGCCCATGACGCTTGCAAACCTGGTTTCCATTTTTTGATCTCTCCGACTTACGTACGCTTCTCTTTCGTAATTACTCACACGTTTTTGGGGTTATGATTTTGAATATTCGTAGCTGCGACGCTGAATCTAGACTTTGAAGAACCCAAATCCTTTTAAGAACTGAATTTCAATTGCTCCTTTCATTATCAGAATTGCTTTGTTACATTGCCAAAGTAAATGCGGTTTTGTGGAAAAAGGCAAGACATTGGGACAAAGAATATGAGTTCAATTTTTAGTTTTCCGCAAGAATTTTGTTTTATAAGCCTATTATAATTGTTAACCTTATTGATAACAATACCACGTTACTTCAAACTGAGACGCACAACTAAACGCACATGCAGGGAATGCCAAAAATCTTAAAATCTATAAAAGTTTACAATACATCTTAGCAAATGTTTAGATCAGCAGCAATTGGTTAAAAAAAGAAATTAGAATACTTCCAAAGTTTCCAAAATTCAACCAATCTATCTAGGAATAAAAAATAAAAGCGATTTTTTTTTTCATTTTATTTTTCAGTTGATGGCGGATTCACACTATGGACTCAGTGGTCATCCTGTCCAACGAACTGTGGCAGAACAGCCTTGAGATCACGTGAGCGATACTGCACAAATCCAGCTCCAGCAAATGGCGGCAAAAACTGTGATGGACCAAGATTCCAGTTAAAACTTTGTCCTTTAAAAAAATGTCTTGGTAAGTCCAACATCTTTCAAAATATTGTCGGGAAAAGTACAAAGAAAATGACCTTAACTTTCAAAGTTACCCAATATCTTAAAACCCTTTTTGAAGTTATTCGGTCACACACATGATAAAAAGCAAGTAAAAAGCAAAATTAAAAGAAATAAAGCCATGTAAGCAATAAACTTTCTATTCTGTTTGTATCACTAATATACATGATCATAGTTTTCGTAGTGTGATTTAATTAGAAGTATGGCCACTCCATATTAATTTTGAAGAGCAGTTTCATAAAATGCAAGACTCTTGGATACGATTGTCATGCCCATTTACACAAAATTCTTATGGTTAAATGCTTTGCTGGTTGTTGAAATGCAGAGAAATGGCTGTCTGTATTCCGTTTAAGTGTTTTAGCAAGAGCCTTTGGACTATGACTATCAGTGTTTCAACTAGTAACTGTTACACATAGCAACTCAGTTTAGTGGACACTACATTGGGACGATACTGGTGAGTTCGCTTTCTGCGAGACGCCAAAACTCCTATGTCCTGTTCAAAACACAAAGTTTTTGAATTATCGTAAGAAAAAAATTATTCTATTGTAGTTCATGGTGGATTTACAACATGGACCGCATGGTCGCATTGCTCAAGGAAATGTGGAAGTGGTGTAAAACTACGTCATAGGTACTGCACCAATCCAAGACCTGCTTATGGTGGCAGACCTTGCAGGGGAAAGAGAAGAATGGTAAAACAATGTTATGGCAAGACTGGCTGTATAGGTAAGTGTTAAAATACGTACGTTAAATGTCAACCTTTTCTATATTGTTTAAATGTGAGTATAAAATTAATTGTTCAATGGAAGATAAAGAACAAATATTGTACATTGAATATAGAGGAGAAACTATGTTCACTGATGGACATAAGGGATAATTATGTATTGTTGTACTATGGGGGGGGGGGAGATATTTTTTCGCAGGTAGATGAAGGACGAATATTGTTTAAAGATGATATCTTTCTTCCGTTTTCATGCGGCCATTAGTGTCTTGGCTTTATTGTCGCACCCATATTATCACCATTATCATTAATTTGATTATGATTTTGAATATGACTTTGTTTTGATGAATAGAGCGAGCAAGTTTGTGCATCACTGTTATTCACTGGCAGTTAAAGAGATATTGCTACTCATATTTCACTTATTTTGTTCTAACTGTCCTTGCTTTCTGAGTCACGTATACTGTTACAATATATATCTATAGATTCTGATCAGAGCATAGTTGATATTGATCCTCAAGCCGTTTGTGGTTACGATCCGTGCAAGGTGGTGAAATGTTTTGACAGTCCGTACGCCAAATGTCTCAGCGACTTTAGATGCAAAGCTGTTTTCTTTGATTCAGAAGAAAGAAAGCTCGATTTTTGCAAAGGTGAGTGTTCTTTTAAAAGATCCTGTAGTTGCGTTCATTGGAGTGAGTTTTTAAAAGAATGTTTGAGTGATTTGTAAGTTCTAATCATAATAAAAGTGTGTGGGATCTTGATTATCTTAATTTTTTTATTATATAGACACCAATAAAATAGCAGGATTTCTCCAGTGCCGAAAATTCGGTATCCAATGAAGATACCATTTTTATCTTTCACAATGTAAGGATATCACGGTTTTTATGACTACTTCAGTCTAGCCAATAGTCATTTTTAATTTTTTAAATGTTTTCTTAAATTTAAAATTAATTTGTTTTATTTTATTTTTTATTCTGTTTTATTTTATTTATTTTATTTTATTTTATTTTGTTTTATTTTTATTTTTATTTTTTATTTTATTTTTCTTTTCTTTTCTTTTGTCGTTGTTCGTATATTTCATCGGTGTCTATATAATAAACAGAATATTAAATGTCCGCTTGTGGATACGAATTTACTCTTCTCGTGTTCAAGTCGATATCTTGAACACTTGAAGATAAAATTGGTATCCACGTTCGGGCATGTAATATCCTCTGTATCTCAAACGATTTAAAAATTTGCGTGAACATCAAGGTAGAGATACTGAACAAATAGGAACAGAACACTTTAAATATTACCTTCGACACACTCTTCCAAAAAAAATCAATGAAATGCCCCGACTGAAACTCGAACCCAAGTCTCCTGGTCTCTAGCAAGGCGTGATAACCACTACACCACTGGGACTCACCATTTTGGCAACATAGCAAGTTACGGGGTATAGAGGTATCCGCAGGTGATCCCTGGGGCCTGATTTTTTCCTTCATTAGAGTATGTTTCTTGCCTCGTTACACCGGCCCGGTAGTTCCCAATAGAACAACTGTTTCCTGTTACGAGGCAAGAAACATATTCTAATGAAGGAAAAAATCAGGCCCCAAGGACCACCTGCGGAAATACCTCTACACCTCGTAACTCGCTATGTTGCCAAAATGGTGAGTCCCAGTGGTGTAGTGGTTATCACGCCTGACTAGAGACCAGGAGACGTGGGTTCGAGTCCCACTTGGGGAATTTCACTGAGTTTTTTCGGAAGAGTATGTCGAAGGTAATATTCCGCACAGTGTTCCTATTTGTTCAGTTTATTTGCTAAGCCTTCTATGCCTCAAAATATAAAGTTGTTCTGAACATCAAACAAACTGCGGCAAAATACATTATGGTAACAAATAACGATCAATTTTCAGCTATCGCTAATTTTTGTAACTAGATTTTATCGGTCACTTCTGAAGATTTTTTTTAAGTAGCAAACGAAACGTTTTAAATATATTTGAAAATCTACAACATGCATTGTTCCATAATGTTTTTTACCGCAGTTTGCTTGATGCTTTTAATCAAGTTGCGATGGCCAATGAAGAAAAATATTTACAATGTGGCTATAGTTATCTTTATCTTTTTAGGTAACCAATTGTATCTAAGTGTAGAAGCTGAGAACGTCTGCCGGTTTGATCCATGTAAATACACAACATGCATGGGACAAGCAGCAGCTAAATGTTTAGTCAACACCAAATGTCATCCAGTGTTCCTGGACGCATTAGGCAAGAAGTTAAGCTGTAAAGGTAAGAAAAACCTTAGTTAGACATTTCAGTACGACCATATCTAGCATATGTATTAGAGAGTTTTGTTATTGTATGCTTATTTAATATGTCGCAGAATTATATAAATAATACCAAATCATCTCTTCTAAATTGTGTTTCAACAAGCATAGCAGTTTTACCTAAACCAGTTTTGGTGATTCTTGATAGAAATACATCCCTGTTACATACGTCACTGGAAGGAAAAGTATTGCCTTTGTCATAGAAAATATATTAACCATTGCCAGCGAAACTGGGCTCTTAATAATTTTAAACTTTAGGCGTTCACTTCTCAGTAATTTATACCTAGTGTTTTGCTTGACATTCTCTTCCAGGCGTTTTTAAGGTACCTGCTCGCTACATCTGTGGTACAGACCCCTGCAACGGAGTGCTCTGCGTACACGAGCCTACTGCAAGGTGTTTGGTGGATCACGAGTGTAAACCAATTTTTGTAAATTCGCTAGACAGAAAAATGACCGAATGTTCAGGTCTGGTTTGTCTTAAACTAAGATATGTGTTTGGAAGTTATAGTTTTCTCCTTAATATTAACAGTGCTATTTGTTTTTTAAAGATAATCATTCAAAAGTTCTTAAGGCCTGAAGCTATAAAACTAAAGAGATTTTGGAAAAAGTTTGTGGAAAAATTACATTGTTTTTTAATTACAAATACTCAAAAAAACCTTATTGTTAAGGTATTTTTTTGATAATGTCTTTAGACTCGTAGCAATTTTCTTGTATAATCCTTTGAGGTATTCGTTTTGTGTTTATATGTTCCAGATGTTCATGTACTTACTCAGCAATGTTGAGACGTATAGACTTTTTTTGTTCTCTTCAAATGGTTACTTCTTTTTTTAAAACTATCTCCAAAATATTTAAAAAATACATTTTTACTCACATTGAGATTTCTACTAACCTTTTATAATTTAAACTTGTAGCAGAGTGAGGTGTTTCAAATTTGAATGTTGGATGGAATAAAATCTCAAAAAAATCTGCCATAATGTGTATCAAAACTTAAACCATTTCTATATACTGAAATAAATAAAGAAAATATAATATTTTGTGTTTTCTTTTGATTCCTATTAGAGAGGGAAGAGATCTTAAAAGATGAAGGAAACAACTCCGAAGATCAATCAGATTTTCTTAGTGATATAGATGTCAATAAGCTAAATCAACAAAAGGAAGAAAGTGAACAAGGTGTTCAGGACGATGAGGAAATTGAGGAGACTGAGGCAGAGCCTTATACCGATAAAGAAAATAAAGAAGATCTCGAAGAGGAAGGCGACACGGAGGAGGACGAGGAAAGCGGAGCTGAAAATGATGGGAAAAGACAAAAATTTCCTGAAAGATTTGAAAAACTAAGTACGCTTTCAAAACATCGAAAAAGAAGACCTAATCATAAAAGAAGGTTTTAAAAGAGAAAAAACAATACGACGTAGAACAGCCGCAGACAATACTGATGTGTTTAATCATCATACTTTTAATAACTTTAAAATCTCTAACAAAACAATATTTTTGTAATTTTTAGTGTGCCACAATGTCGTAATGGTTACCGAAGACTTCGCTGATCTGATTGATGTAAACACTTGCTTTAATACCATTTTGCTATTTTATTGACCAGCAACTGATTTCTCGTTTTTTAAAAGAACAGAACGATTGCCGAATGAAATCCATGCTAGTAGTATTATAGGCCTCTTCATGCCCTTTTGTCTCGCTTTTATGCAACCAAAATAAAACAAGAGGGGAGGGGTGGTAAGGGTGTCAATCGAAAGGGTGGGGAGAGCGGTGGTCATGGATGATGACGTCATAATGCCAAATAAGGTAATGATGTCCAAATAAGTTACAGAGGACTGGAACCGAGCAGAAAACAATTCTACCGGAAAAAGAGGGGTAGTAACAATAACATATAAGGTCATGATGTCCAAATAAGGCAATAAGGTTCGAAACGAGCGCAAAAGGTTTATACCAAGTGGAAATAAACTGTAACAGGGAGTGGGTGGTCAGAGTAATGTATTATTATGCACAGTAATGACATAATACCAAAATAAAATAAAAAAGAAGAAAAGAACAAGACTTAATTCACAACCTTTTATTCAGTATAAACTTATATACAACTATATACAAATGAAAATAAAATGTGTTCGTTTAAAGTTCAGTGTATGCAATGAAGCATATTGTGTCCATGGTACTTTGATCGTACGTGGGATCCAAAAGTTCTGGGCCTGGGTTTGAAGTAGTGGTTCCATTGTTCTGGGCGGAAGACAGGTCTGTACTCGCTACTCCAAGCATAGTACTATACCTATTGTCCCAATGACGATCTCACCATGCAAAGAATCGACAGGAATAAAGACGTTTGCACGTTATGAAGAAACGTTCAGGGTTTTTTCCAGACTTGCTTCGACCAAGGCGCACGTCTCTGTAGCGTTCCCCTTCACAATAGCACGACCAAGGCACATGACTTATCATATCTTCTGTAGGTTGCAGTTTATAGTCACTGTGCAGATGTGACGTCAGTGGTTTGTACCAATCCTCTCCCTCTTCCTCGGCACAAAAGAAGGGATAAGGCTTGACGGGACACTTAACGTGACGAAATCTTTTGGCTGACATTTTGTGATCGCAGGTGGACTGGCGGAAAGGGAAATAAATTGTCTTGGGTGGGAAGACTTCGTAAAAATTGAAAGAGAAAAATAATTTACTCGAAATTACATTATTATCAGGAATGATTATATACATTAAATTCCGATTAAAGACTTTTCATTGTATTGAATCATGAATTATTCCCTTTCTTCAGATTATTAATCCAAATATTCCGCATTTCTTAAAAATAATTTTCAGTCGATATTCAATATTCTCGTTCTACCTTGATTTAGAATCATTGAGGTTTCTATGAAAAGGTTTATAAATGATAAAGATTCGTGCAAACGAGTTGTTAGATGAGAAATATTCGTGTACGTGTAGATATTGCCACATCAGTAGGGAGAGAGAGAGTGAAACTTGTGTATGCACATTGTCGTACCAGAAACTTACGAGCAAAATACTAACGCATCAGAAAGAGTGATGTGATGTGTAAAAGTTTGTTAATTGCATTAGCGA
>JAOEHV020346186.1:0-11232 GCA_025447995.2 Isaurus tuberculatus | reverse complement strand
CTACGACTTTCATCCGCTTAACACTACAGAAACCGGAGATAAGCGCCGGCTCCATGGGCCACTAGGCTCGTAAAGGACTTAGCATTGATATCTCCTAAAATTTACCTTTTATAGATCAGTTGACGTGCTGGCCTGTAAGACGCGGGACTGTTGTCCAATACTCCTCTTTTTTAGGTTTTTAGATAAACTTTTTGATACCTTTTTAAATTTCGTCTTAGTACATCAGTTGACGTGATGGCCTACTGGTAAGACGGGGGACCCATGTTTAATTTTTTTGCTTTATTGGTTTTTAGATATATTTTTGATACCTCCAAAAATTTCGCTTTAGTAGATCAGTAGACGTGTTGGCCTAGTGGTAATGCACGGGACTCTTGTCCGTTGCTTTGCCTGATAAGTGTTTAGATAAACCAGTGATGCCTATTAAAATTTCATCTTAGGACATCAGTTGACGTGATGGTTAGTGGTAAGGAACTGGACCTTTGTGGAATGCTATTGTTTTATAATTTTTTAGATAAACTGTTGATACCTCCTAAAATTTCGTCTTAGTACATCAGTAGACGTGATGGCCTAGTGGTAAGGCGCGAGACTAATGTCCTTTTTTTTTGCTTTTTAGTATTTTAGATAAAATGTTTATATCTCCTAAAGTTGTGCTTTTGTATATCAAGTGAGGTTATGGCCTAATGATAAGGCGCGGGACTCCTGCCCATTGCTTTTGCTTTATAGGTTTTTAAATAAACTCATTATACCTTTTAAAATTTCGCTTTAGCGCATCAGTGTACGTGCTGGCCTAAGTGTAAGGTGCGGGACTCTTGTCCAATACTTCTGTTTCTTTTGGTTCTATTGATAGTTCTTAAAATTTAGCTATAGTAGATCAGTTGACATGCTGGCCTAGTGTACGGACCCTTGACCATTACGTCTGCTTTATAAGGTTTTAGATAAACTATTGATACCTCCTTAAATTTCGCCTTAGTACATCAGTTGATCTTACGGCTTAGTGGTAAGGCTACGGACTCTTGTCCATTCATTTTGTTTTATAAGTTTTTAGATTAACTATTGATACCTCCAAAAATTTTGTCTCAGTACACCAGTTGATGTGATGGCTTAGTGGTAAGGCACGGGACTTTTGTCAGTTGTTTTTGCTTGATTGGTTTTTAGATAAACTATTGATACCTTTTAAAATTACGTTTTAGTAAATCATTTTATGTGGGGGCCTAGTTGTAAGGCACCGGACTCTTGGCCATTCCTCTTTTTTTTTCGTATGTTTTTAGATAATCTATTGATGTATGATTGATGCTTCCTAAAATTTCGCTTTAATACGTCACTGATTGACGTTATTGTTTAGTTGGTGGGGCGGATTCATGATTTAGTGAAAGATGGTAAGGTCAAATATCTGCCAAAGGCGGACCATTTTAGGGGGGGGGGGGTCTGGTTTTATGCTCCCCCGGAAAAATATCAAAATGTAGGTCCTCAGAAAGATGATTTCCAACGTTTTTAGTTGTAACCGTGGGTGTTTAGTAATTTTAAAACAACCTCAGTTTTTGCTATTTTTGAATCAAAATGGTCAAAGTATTTGCGTTTTCTTCACTTTAGGGGGTGCGACCGAACTACTCGAACCACCCCTACATCCGCCAAGTCTTGAAATCATTAAATGTTGAGTTTGCTTACCATAAATATTTTGCATTGAATTATTTGAAACACGTGTGTTGAATTTTAATTAGATCAGTCAAGAGGAATATGAACGAATGCTAACCAGTCGAGTGCAGAAGGATTTTTAAACTGTTTTCAAGTGTCCATTTTAAGGTGAGTAATTCTAATTTTATGATGTTTTCCTGCTACTTAGCACTAGTCAGGCACAGTGTTCGATCCTTGTGTCAAATGTTCTCCAGGAAAGGTTTATTTAACGAAAACTTCAACGCATTGTGGTTTGCAAGGCTTTCGCAATGGCCGCATTTTTTCGCATTGCACAACACACTTCATGTACAGAATCTGGCTGATCAAATAAACACAATTTGCTTATAGAAACTCTTTCTGGATTGAACAAATAGGACTATCGTTAATACTTCCATATTTTAATTAAATCTAGTCGGCTAGGTCAGCGGTGGTTAGGAACGAAGATGTTCGTATGGTAAACTTTTCAGCCTATCTACCTTAAAAAAAGCGTTAGTTTGAAATTCTATATTAGTAAGATGGGAAAAGCATTTATTCACTTATCTTAGTACACACACTGTAACTGCACCCGTGTGCCTCGGATAGATTTACAATTGTTGCCTCCCGCCGGCTCTATGGTCGCGTGGAGTTTCACTTTTGTTGAGACGTTTTTCAATAAGTTTTATTACACTCTAAGAAATTCGATGAGATTGATGTTTAATGTTGCAGAGAACTTGAGAAGCTACTTAGAGCCTTCGCTACAAATTTTGGTGTAAAATAGTTCCTCTCAATGAAGAACTAGAAAGTCTCTGTGGAGTTTACAAGCATTTGTAGTAGTTTTCGTGGATCTCTCTTACGAAGCTGATGCCGTTACACACACTTTAATGCACCTGTTTCTGTAATGGATTTTCTTGACTGTGAAGCAACGGTTTAATACCATGGGCTTTGTGCTTGAGCTGAACTATTCACTTGTTTTTTAGTTTTCAACGAAAATAAAAAAATTGTATGACAAGATTGTTCAGAATTACAATTTTCTCCAGCTATAAAAATTATAGATTTTTCTTCTATTTATACAAAAAGTTCGCTACTGTATGCAGCCACCTTCAAGCTGTTAAAACTGTCTATAAATGTGTCAAAGTTTTAGAACTTTTGTGTAATTGTTGTGAAGACAAAAAAGAGAGTAACACTTGACAAATAGTATAACAACTTTTATACCCTAGAGAATGCGAACACCGGGAGTGAAAATCTCACACTTAAAAACGGAATTAATGAAGAGTACTTACTTAAATATGCAGCTGTATCTATTATTTAGGAGATGAAATAACAGCGTTTTACGCTTTTGAAAAAGTTGGGAAAAGAAGGATAGTCTCCATAACAATAATGTTAATTGGAAAAAAAACTTTTGGTTTTCAGAAATTATTCAGTGAGAAGAATCCATATATAACTTACTCTTTTCTAATCTCATGCAAACATTTAGGATTTCACTACATCATTTTTACATATTTTAATAGATATAAACAAAAACATAGCGTAATTTTCTAAATGCGTCTCCTTCCACCCTCATTCGGACAGGATTAATATTAAGTTTTCTGATTCGTTTTTTTATCCAATACCGAACAAGGAAAAGAATAAGGATGAACTGTAGGGCTGTAGGAGTAGAAAAGTAAGATGAAATCTAAATCTAAAAAAATGTTTTCCACAGCTGTGTGTTACACTACATTTTATTTTTCACTTTATCTAATCTACAGAAATCTCAATAATGCAAGAGCCTTTACATTTTAAGTTCTCCTGTTGGCGCTTGGGTTCTTCCTGTAAAAAACAGAAAAAAAAAATCAGCATTTTTACATTGTAAAGAAAAATATCAACTTCACATGTTCTTAAGTTCGGATAACTTTTATATGCTTCTTACAAACATTTCGCTTCCCACAAATGATTCAATCCATTTTCATAACTGCAAATTTCTGTCCAGAAAAATAATCCCTTCTCAAGATTTTAGCCCTGCCACAAAATACCCTGAAATAGTCTTTAAAATCGCTTTAACACAATCTTCAACTCAAAACTTATTTTTTTTAATCAAGTCGCCTTAAATGCAGTACCTAAAAGAAACTAAAGATATTTACGAGCCTAGTTACCCATGGAGCTGGTTTTTGTGGTGTTAGGGGGACTGAGGAGAGTCCTTCCCTCGCTCATAGACGGGACATTAATCTATCGGAGGTTAGCTCTCGGTAGACGCTGGTACTTTATTCACCAACCTCGTAAGTATGGAAAGCTCAGTTTGCTTTAGCGGCAAAAAAAATTACACAAGTTTTCGAATCTCGCCAGAGTTGGGGTCCAAACCGGAGACCAGTTGTGGTTGGAAGGTTGACTGAGTCTAACCAACTGTACCAACCACGCCGCCCTCATAACTGTGTAAGTTGCCAGCATTTGCGTAATTTAAGGATATGAAGAGGCCCCAAATTTTATCCTCCTTACAAAGATAATAAGTTTGTAGTATCAGCCATACATTCTTAGTAAAACTTCCATTTCATTGCAGGAACAATTTTTAATACATTTGGATCATACAAGGAATTTTCTCTTCGCAAAGCGCCTGTTGAGACGTTATTGCTGTGAGGCAAAATTGTAAATAGGTGACATGCGATATATTTGTTCCGAAACATTGTTTCCTAATGACCTCAGATCATGGCAGTATATATGTATTTATAAGTTTATTTTTAAAGAACTGAGTTCCTGAAATACTTGCGGAAAAAAAGTTATTAACTTACTTGTTACTGTCTAACATAGTTTACATGTTTTCTTGCAGTTGGTCTTCACATAACTATTGTTTCCACAATATTTAGTCCAATGTCTGCAGTTTTCGTCTTTGTCCTGACAGATTCCTTTGTTGAAGAAACAACACGTTATTTCTACAAAGTTTTGTTCTGTATTAAAGTCAGAACTGAAACACTATGGAAGAGAGGTAGAAAAAAAGAGACAGAGTTACAAATCAGTCAACGCAAGAAGGGCTGGATTGGCCACACACTCCCTAAACCATCAGAAATTGTCAGCAAATATTCCTTCATCTGGAATTTCAAGGTAAGCAAGAAAAAGGAAAGCCCAATAAACCACCTTGCTAAGACCAACAGAGTTAGAACTTAAGGTATATGGGAGATCCTGGAAGGAAATAGAGAAATCGGCTAGGAGTAGAGCGCAGTGGATGGAGTCTGTACATGGCCTGTGGGCTACTCTCCAACAAAGGGTAGATGATGTTGAATAATGTACCACTATGTCACAAATGTAGTGTAACTTATCCATGTTGTTTATGCACCTTACATAGTTAAGCACTAGGTGGAGGGACTAGGGATGTTAATTTTCAAATTCCCCGCCTTAGAAACACAAATTTTTAATAAACTCCATCCAATTGACGTTTTCCAAAATAGCTTACGTTAAGAACGAAACGAGACTTTGGTAAAAACTTGCCGAATACTCAAAATTGCGGAACAATTTCGGTTGGATAAATCACGTTTCGTAAGAGGCTCCGGTGCATGACTTTTCAGAGAATAACGTTGAAATCGGACTCAGTGTTTTTGGACCAAGTTGTCCGACAAATGGAAACTGCACCCTCTTTTGCTGGCTTTTACAGGGAAATCTGCTAACTCAGAGCGAAGTTTCTTGATCAACCTATACTTCTTCATTCGTCTTTTATAGGGATTATGTGAATTATTACTTTTCTTCCATCTACTGTTTTACCACTTTAAATCTTATGATGCGGATCACAATAATAAATAACATTTCAGGAACTTCCTTTATTCTTTATAACTTCATTGTTTGTTTTAAAATTTGCGCCAGTTTGAAAGTTTTGCCATTTTGAATATTTGACATGTACTTACCAAGCCTCGTTTTTAAATTAAACTTCAGCTGTTTTGGGAAAGGTCTTTATAAATCGCCACCCCAAAAATTTCCGTTTTTCAAGAGGTACAGACAAAACAGAAGCATAATTTTTTTTACTTTAGTTAATCAATGCACAGAAACAAACCACATGTTTTCATAAGCAATCGAGATGCGTAGGGGTCGAAGGCTAAAATTGGCTACAAAATTAATCAATAAGCTTAGCAATCCTGAGAGCTAAAATGGATTATTTAATGAACTCTCAAAAAATGAAAATTACAAAAAGTAAAGAATTTAAAAAAAAATTAATTTTAAAGTTCTTTATACAAAAGAACATCATCATCCAATTTTATTCCTTATATATTAAAAACTTTTGATAAAAACTAAAGTGCAAAACTCTTTATCAAACGACTAAGCATAACCTATTATAATATGAACTGATTTGATATATTATATGATATATGGTATGATCTATTATAGGATATGATATATGATATCATTTATGATATTTAATAATATCTTATGGTATGATATCAGCTAATATTGTGTTGAACGTAGTCATATTAGTTCTTCTTAAAAGGTGAAGTAAACATAATACCCTGCTACGTACTTCTCCGAGTTTAATCATTTTTTTCGTAGAAGGGGGAAATTAAATTTTGACATAGGGGAAAAAATCTTCAGAATCAAATTGAGATTGAATTGGGTCTTAGAGATGGAACCCTAAAACCGCCAGGTTTACTTCCCAAGCCACCTTGAATTACATTTTAATTCATTTTGTTTTGTACTACTTTGTATTTTATTGTTTTGTATTGTAATGTATTGTATCGTGTTCTGTTTTGTTATATTGTGTTGTGTAAGGTTGTGTTGTGTAAGGTTGTGTCGTGCTGTGTTATGTTATATGTTATGTTGTATTGTATTGTGTTGTAATGCTATGTAAATTTGAATGACCGCGAAAAGTCTCATAAACGTGTGACACAAGGTTTTACGTTTAAAAATGAATCGGGTCTTGTAATTCAGCTTCTCAAACTCATTTTGAGGACTCTTTTGTAAATCACTTACCAGTGAAATTGATCTCCTCAATAAAGATTATTATCATTAATAATTCATCAAGTTAAAACAAAAGAAATCATAACCGTGACCATGGTTTGAAATGTGATCTTAATTACCATATATTTTTACGATTTTATTTCTTCGTTTACTCCTTAGTTTTAGTTTCGATTGAGGAGATATATCAAATACTCAAGACAGTGTCTCGTCACATTTCCAAAACACCTCGAATTTCGTCAAAAATACTCCGCTGCGCGTCGTATTTTCAACTTAATTCTCAGTGTTTTGAATATGATAAAACACTATCTCTCGTGTTTGGTATATTACTTGAAAAAAATTCAGTCGATTCACCGGGAAATTCAGTAATATGTGTTGTTCAATTCCATTCTGGGGAATAAATCATGTCTTACCCTAGAGAGCTCATGCAGACGCTTTCTATTTAGTTCTTTTACTCTGAAACAATACATATTTCCTCGCTAACCTCCTCCTCCACCTCCTCCTCCACTGCATTGGCTCTTGTACAACAAGTTCATCTGCTGGGCGTCGATGGCGCTGATTCCCCGTCTTTGACCCAAAGTCACCTAATAAGTTTAAACAAAAAAAGCTTATAGGCTAGATGCTTTTACAACCCTAGTGGCCAATGGGATCGGCGTTTATTCCCGGTTTTTGTAGTGTTAAGTAAATGAGAAGCGTTTACCTCCCTAGGCGGGATACTAATCCATCGCAGGTTAGCTCCCCAAAGACGTTGTTACTAGCTATTCTTGTGTGTAAGGATGGCAAGCAAAGTCAGATTGGACTGTATAGAATTGCACAGATGTTCAAATTTCGGCACAGCTGGGAATCGAACCTGAAACCTTGCAGTTGGAAGATAGAGGGTTTACCAACTGTGCCAACCACTTTGCCGTCTAACTTATGTAAAACTTTGAATAAAAGTAATTTTTTGATAGTAGAAACATAAAGAACAGATAAAAGGTATTTGCAATAAGCTTAAGACTAATCTAAGGTCGTAATGTTCAATACAGGTTTGAATAACTCTATTGCTAAAATGTAAATTGTAAAGTAGATACACTGTCATTTTTAGGGAGTTATTTTCACTCCTGCGTGAGAGTAAAAATTACTCTCTTTAATAAGGGAGTTAAATTTTAGGAGTTATTTTAACTCCTTTTATGGAGTAAAAACAACTCCTTTGAGTTGAAGTAAAATTACTCTTGAAAGGGAGTTATTTTTACTCACTGGATTCTAAAGCTAAGGGAGTAAAAAAAAATATGAGGGTAGTTTTAACTCTTTTTGATTGGTTGAAGGAGTAAAATTAACTCTTACTGTGGGAGTTAATTTTTTGGAGTAAAAACCACTCCCAGCAAAGGAGTACAATTAACTCCTTTTAAGGAGTAATTGCCATGAGTAGAAAATATTCCCTTTTAAATAGGACAATAACGTGACTTCTCGAGGGCATATAGTCAACAAGTCAACTTTAATTTTAACAAGTTTGAGAACAAAAATAAATATCAAAAGAACTAAACATTAATTGGATCTAACAGATATCTGATTGAATTTATATAATTAGTTTAAAGAGGATTTTTCTTGCCATGGTCACTTTTCAGTTTTTTTTTATACATTTCTATGAGTCGTCTTTTATATTCCACACCTGTTTACCAGTAAATCTTGCGACGACCTAACAAAGGTTTGTTTTTACCTTTGGATGAGAAAATGAAGATATGCCTTTAAGTCTATTTCTATATTTATCAATTTTTCTAAGACTGCTGGCTTGAAAAAAGTTGTACACGATCAGTCCATTTCTTAAAAAAATAATATCAGAAGAAAATATTTCATGTAACGGAGACAGGTCGTTATCTTCACTTACAAAGCTTCTTGATGGTTTTGCTTTTATACTGTAGATCGGTTTAACCGCATAGCCAGTAACTCCTCTGGTGCTGCGGACAATTCCGGCTTTTCGGAAAATTAAAAATATCTAGGTGGTCTTGCTATTAATGCATGGAAACTGACTTTGACTTGATGACTTTGTTTATCTTCCCAGTTGTTTTAATTTTCCCAAGTATTTATTTGCGCAGTATAGTTGCCGATTGTTCTACTCTCAGAAAGAAAAAGTCTGAATGAAAAAACAAAACAAAACAAAATCCATTGTGGTAGTTGAAGTAAAATGACGCCATCCTGCAATTACCCTATTACCATGACAACACTAGTTGCCATGGCAGCATTAGTTGCTACGAGCTAGAACTCTAATTAGTTTGGTGAAAATATCCTAAAAGTTATTACAACTGTACCGTTGTTGAGGAAAATAGTGAAAGACGATTCGATTCCGAAAATGATTCTCTTTCTACCTCAATTTCCAGCAGTAATCTTACAACTTACCCCAGACTGTTTGGCCACAATAGTTGGTCTGCCATTCTTGCTAAAAGCTCTACTCCCATAATGCATCACTGACCCATAGTCGTAACTGGTTCCGAGTGAGTCGATCGTACCTCTGTTGTATTTGTTGAAGTTGAACTTGCTTCCTTGGAGAGACCAAATGTAGAATAAATATTTACTAATTCTATTGTAACGTAAGTTATATTCTCTCACATTCCAGTTTTGTTTTCCATTTGGATTCGCACTCTGAGCTTGATTAATGGTTAAATTAAACAAATATTTATAATGTGAATTAAAGACAATCGTGAAATACATCTTAGCAAAAATATAAGCGAAATTATTAAAACTGAGTGAAGTTTCGGCATCTTTCTGACGCCATTGTCAAGCTGAATAAAATAGTTCTATTTGCATATATAGCCTTGATCTCTCTAACCTAATTTAACCCAATGACGTCAGAAAGATGCCGAGACGTCGTCCAATTTTATAAATTTTGATTACATTTTTGGTAAGATGTATTATTTATTAGCACTGCAAATCTAATTTTCTCAAAAAAAAATTGTTTTTTCAGTTTTGGCTCACTAAGATCACGTTGACCAGCTTTTGAACAAATCAACCACCTTGTCTAGGTGTGTTGGGCCTTTCGTATTGGAAAACATTATTATCAATTCAACAACGTCATAACACCGTCAGGTACATATACTGGGTTTTCATAAACTTTAAAACTAAAATTATTAATAAGAAGCAACTAATCTGTATCATTAACTGCTGAGCCTTGAGAGCGAAAAGTCTGCGCAATATTTATTTATCCTCTGCCTTCCAACCACAAGGTCCAAGGAACTATTATACAAAAGCCCCAATAGAATTGCCAATCACAATTAATGTAGGATTTGGAAAATAATAATTTCTTTCTAAACGAAACGCGCTTTTATCGTTACAAGAACTACTGAAAACATTTGATAACAGGCAAATACTCACCCTCGACAATGTTGTCCCACATTATGGTGACGTAACTATCTCTGTCTGGTCGTGATTGCTCGTGATAGAATCCAAGGGCGTGACCTAACAGTAGAAATAGAAGACTACAAATTAATCATTTTGTACAATACGGTTGTTTTGCTTTTGAACATGCACAGGACAAAAGTCTCTGTCCTATATGTTTAAACAACGCAATAAAGGGAAGGTAAAAGAATGAAAAGATCATACATGCGCCGGAGAATTGAACTCATATGTTATAACTTTGACATTGTTTACCGCCTATGGAAGGGAAACATAACACAATACACACTTTCCAGGGCAACATTTGCTACTCAAGAATTCACGTTCTAAGCTTCATGAGTCAACTCTCCATGCTGTAGTTACAAGTCTCAAACATTTTGTGTGCTCTAAGAACCTACTGTATTATTTAGATGAAACTATGAATGTTAAGAACAGTTACAAAGTTCATTCTTTGCACGGAACTCAAACCTTAGTGTTAAAAGCCCGAAAGAAAACCATTACTCAATTCATCATGGCAGATCACCATAAATAAGCGAGAATATCAGCTATAGTTGTTTTATGTTATGACCTATGGCAAGATACAATGATATCAAGAGGTAATCGACTATACTTGTCTCACGGTATCAACTACATACCTATAGCAAGATACCATGATATCAAATAAAGAGGGTATCGACTATACTTGTCTCACGGTATCAACTACATACCTATAGCAAGATACCATAATATCAAGAGGGTATCGACTATACTTGTCTCACGGTATCAACTATATACCTATAGCAGGATACCATGATATCAAGAGGGTATCGACTATGCTTGTCTGACGGTATCAACTACATACCTATAGCAAGATACCATGACATCAAGAGGTTATCGACTATACTTGTCTCACGGTATCAACTACATACTTATAGCAAGATACCATGATATCAAGAGGGTATCGACTATAATTGCCTCACGGTATCAACTACATACCTATAGCAAGATACCATGATATCAAGAGGGTATTGACTATACTTGTCTCACGGTATCAACTACATACCTATAGCAAGATACCATGACATCAAGAGGGTATCGACTATACTTGTCTCACGGTATCAACTACATACCTTTAGTATCACCCAACTAGTGGACTATTGCAAATCCTGCATTTTGATTGGCTACACTAATAGTAGTCTATTAGTAATAGTCATCAGGTAGCGAAATTCGCCGGTTTTGAAAACCTACCAAAACAAATGGCGGCTTCTTCGCGTTTTTTAGAAATTTCACAGGAACTTTTAGATAATTTACTTGATAATTCCATCCCAGAAA
>JAOEHV020345994.1:0-11233 GCA_025447995.2 Isaurus tuberculatus | reverse complement strand
TAGTCCATTCGGCCTGCGGCCTCATGGGCTATTGGCTTCTATCCCATTCGGGCTCGAGGGATAATTGTTAATTATATACGCACTCGCCGACGAACTGTAGAATTTCGTTTTTATGCAAGGGACGTCAAAGTCGTTTGAGACTTTAAAGTCTTCTTCAGACGTAAAAGTGTAAAAACGGGAAATAAGATACGCATTTAACGTCTGACGACTTTATCGTCGTCTTTTGTTAAGTGCACCTGGAAGACGCACTTGACAGACAACTTTAATGTCAAAAACGTTAAATGCGTCTAGCATAAAAACGACGCCATAAATCGGACGCATTTATGCCAAAATCTAGTTCTTCCTCGTTCATCGCCTGAAGACATCGCTTTCACCATACATTTTTCTGCTCTAAAAACATTCGTAATACCATTTCATGTGTTTCTTGTCTACAATGAGAAATAGACTTTGAAAACGTTGTAATGCACGTAGAGCTGATTAAACCACACGTTGTAATAACTCGCGGAAGCACACCAATATATTTTTGTTCAGTTTTGTTTTTCTTTTACTAGCTAATGTGTTTGAGCTTTAAGGAACTCAAGCAGGCGTTAAAGCGTTGTATCACGCGTGGCTATATCTGTTTATATAGAGATTAAACTGTGCACTAAAAGTTGAATAATGGCCGTTTTCATACCAGGTGACGTCGAACATGCTGCCATGTTTGAGTGTCTCAACAGTTTGTTCGTAATTCGCGGGCTGAAGTTTATTTTTTGGCGACTTTAACGTCTCCAGTATAAAAACAGCCTTTGATACTACAGACGCAAAAACGTAAACCGAGACAGCAAATGAAATAATTGTATTGAATACAGCATAAAAACGAGGCTAAAAGAAAAATAAGATGGCCTCTGTTTGAAAAAAACTTCGACACGGTCAGCCACTTCCTGTAGTTTAGGACAGTTGTCTAAGTCTTCTTTACGTCTTCGACGTCACCTGGTATGAAAACGGCCATTATTCAACTTTTAGTGCACAGTTTAATCTCTATATAAACAGAAATAGCCACGCGTGATACAACGCTTTAACGCCTGCTCGCGTTCCTTAAAGCTCAAACACATTAACTAGTAAAAGAAAAACAAAACTGAACAAAAATATATTGTGTGCTTCCGCGAGTTATTACAACGTGTGGTTTAATCAGCTCTACGTTGAAATGTTTGATTGTTGTCGTATAAGTGTGTATTTAAGAACTTGACGTTTTGAGCGTTAGCCTGAGGCTGAGTTGGTTCAATCAACTCTAGGTTGATATATCTGATCAATCCCGTAAGTAAAGTAAGGAGTTTACGTTTCGAGCGTTGTTTCGAGTTGTTTTATTCATGCTGAAGCAGACAAAAAAAAGGTCGGAACTGCAAATTTGCGCATCGTACGTGATGTGAAATCTATTTTTTTGCCTTGCTTGACCTGACGTTTCCTGAATTAATTTTTTAAAGTCGTTAAAAATATATCCTTATTTAGATCAAAATTTTTTGTGAACTCTTTTTTTTTTATCATTTACTTCATGCCCTTAAACACTAATTTAAACTAATATTATGCTGAATATTATAAATTACTACACGCGGCAAGCTGATTAGATGAAAAGATAATGTCGAACCTTCAGGCCTCGGACCACAACTTACAACCATGATCTGAGCCTATCTAAACTCTGACCTCAATTAACTTGCTTTCGCGTTTCAACGAAAAAAAAAAAGGTTTACCGTATATGTATGAAAGATCTTCATATGTATGAAAGATCTTCATACAAGCTGGTTAAAAGAGTGATAGGATAGGATATAGGATGGGATAAATAAATTTTGATTTTATTGAGTTTGTTTAACATATATTTTAATATTGTGATGATGTACTCTCCCATCATATTTGACATACTTCTCTCCAAAAGACCCAATCTAGTTTTTTGCCTTTGTTAGCTGTTCCAACCAGCCCAACTTTTATTGAACTATTTTCACTTGCAAGGGGAATCACCTATAATGATGAATTAAAATTTCCAAAAAATTAAAAACGAACAATTTATAGTTTGAATTAAAAACTCAGTGGAAACTTGCTAAAAGTTATCGTTAACGATCGTAACAGTTGAAATTAGCTTTCAGCCTAGTTTTACGATGACGTTTCTAGGGAATTTTATAACAATTAATGTAAGTGGCCCTGACGTACTGAATTGTTGGAAACGGAAAATAATATGAACATGTTTTGGTTTCGCACCTTTGGGATACAACCTGATTTTTTTGTTCATTATCAAAGTGATACCGACGAAGACAGATTTCAAGCAGGGACTCGCAGTCACAGCAAGCGGTTTGTTGTTACATTTCTGAAGACGGGCGCAAGTTAGTTGTTTTGACTGTCATTTTTGTCAAAATAACGTCAATCATTTCGTAGATTTTGGGGTGAATACATTTCATCAGGCAAGAGGCCAACATGAACGTGCACTCGCTTCGCCAAATTTATTGTATTTCTTTGCTGTTCTGGAGATGTTATTCCTTCAATGTGGATGTCGTTACCGCTCGAATAATCAGCACACCGCGTGCGCCCGGCTCGTATTTTGGCTATGATATCACCCTTTATTCACCTGATATTTCGTCGAAATGGTAAGTAAGCTATGAGTTATAAAATATATTTTATACTTGCAGTCGATTTGTTTTATTCTCGCGTGTCATAACATTAGATATAAGCTCATCGAAGAAAATCTTTATGAAGGATTAAGTATGAACTAATTAACTCATTGTTCAACATTTTTCTGCCCGAGGTGATTTATATTTTAACATCTTAATTACGAAATCTATTGCGAGGACCGGGATTTCAAAGGATTTCCGTAAGAGCGATTTTGAGAAACAAAAATATTATTCTTAACAGCAAATGACAGAAAATATAAACTTGTTATCTTTCTAAAAACCCAAAGTTAAAATACGTTAAGTAAAATGTATTTTGTTTCAGTTTTAATTTTTACTTAAAGAATTAAGCTGTAAAAACACGAACATATTACATGTTTCCTTCTTAACGTCACACAAATTTCGGGATGGCAGTTGAAAATGATAATAGTGTGTGTAAGTAAATGTGTCAGGACTCGAAACCGGTTTTGTTTAAACAACAAATATTTATAGAAGCATTTTAGCATTAAAAATATATTTAATACAGACAACTTTATTGGTATCTCTCCGTTAAAACATGTCAAAATTTTTAAAATAGACCAGATAATCGATATATATTTAAAAAATTATCTTTCAGTCCAATTACCATTACAGATTATGAACGAAAAAAAATCGAAAAATACAAAGACAAGAAAATCTAGAGCATCTGATGAAAAATTATAATCACTCATTTTTTTGCCAAGCACTTTTCGGTTGATATTAAAACAGATCGTAAACTACAAGTGGTGAAAGCATTGGATTTTTTATAAAGCAAAATATTTCATCTAAGCATTTTTCAACCAATCTGATGCAAAATGTTCTAGAAAATGACATTACAGCCCCAAACCCTAATTTAGTTGGTCTTAAACATGCTAATGAATATAGATAAAAAATAGATAATTTCCCAAGTCACGTTTCATCGCTCAACAGGAACGACCTTTGTTATTGACCTAGGAATAACGAGCCACGGTTGTTAATTAATACTATTAAGTAAAATACACCGAAAAAAACATAAACAAAAAAGTAAATGAACAAACAAATTTCAAAATATACTGCTCGTAGAAATGGTATAGAAGTGAATTTATTAACGGGAAATCAGACACAAAGAAATCGTTAATGTTAGCTGATGGGGAGCAACCAGAGGTGAAACTCGGAACCACTCAGAACTCCGGTGGACCCTTAATGCCCTGCTCACAATAGACCTTTTCTAAGTTAGCCAAACAAAGTGCATTCTGGTCTAGTTTCAGTACAAACATCACCATATTTGGAAACATAAACAATAAATGTTTGTACTGACGCTAGACCAGAACGCAACATGTTTCCAATCTCAGGAAAGGTCTATGATGACAACATTTATTGTATTTTACCATACCCTGAGATGGTGACTCGCGCTGATGCCATATGCTTTCCAGAGTTAAAACCTGACACTGAAAATGGCCGTTTCACACTCCTAGGTTGTTAGTGGGAGCTCCGCTGGAAAATATAACAGTATCATCCGGAGCAAGACAGCAGAGGGGTGGTGTATACAAATGTAATGCCAGGCCAACGTCAAACAATCGGTGCCAAATTATCAACATTGATGATGGAGGTAAATGAAATTCTATCTTTTTTATCATTATGGAAGTGTTTTAAAAGCTGCCCCTGCCTTTTTATAATTTAGAGTATATTTTATTTTCTGATGTGAAGCTTTGTACAGGGAATTTCTGTTTTTTTTTATGTTTTCAAACAATTTTTTTGTTATCTGACAGTCTTGGTTATTTTGAATAAAGCTCGAATGTGGAAACTGACAGTTTCTTTTTTGGCAAAGACTCGGCAATCCTTTGCAAACTTTTCGGCAATCCTTTGCGAGCCCTGTTCTCAAAAACCGAGATTTATTCCAGGTTTCTGTTGTCAAGACTCTCTCTATACGCGGGGGCTTCTAAGGTGCCTCCTCGGGTTTTTGGCCGTCTGGGCCAAAAACTGGCCTGTGGGGGCAAAAATTACATAGGAAACGTCGAATCTGTTGAAAAGCTACTAAATATAAAAAGACAATAATAATAACAAAAAAATGATAAGAAGAATGATAATACTAATAGTGATAATAATAATAAAAAAATATGTCGCAATGAACCATTTTTGCATGATTATTTTGTTTGGTATTATTCCATGCATTTATTTCTAATTTTTTTTTTTTTTTATAAGTATTCATATTAAAGTCATTTCAAAAGTTATCGCTGACATCCACTATTCAAACTTAATAATCGTTACACACTTTTTAGTTTAAAAGTAGTACAGATGGAGCCACTAAAATTGACTTCTTCGTAACATCTGTGGCTTCTTAGTTCAGTTGGTAAGAACACTGCAGCGGTATCACAGAGCTCGAGTGTTAAAACCCGTTTAGGCCTGAATCCTTTTAGAGACCTCTCTTTGAAGTACTTGAATCGCGTAAACAACAGCTAAGATCGTTTCACAGTGTTATTGCTGAGAACCAAAATGAATAAGATGACAGTATCCGTTAAATCTGTACAGCCAGAGACATGTTATATAACATGTATCAGCCAGTTGTGAGGCTTTTTCCGGGAAATCTCAAACTGCAGGTTGACGTAGCAAGAAAAAATGCGGAAGTTGTTTTATTGTCCGGTGATGTGCTCTTAGAATCTAATCCAGTAACTAAGTTAGTAAAAAAGGCTGTATCAAATGAGAGGGAAAAAAATATAAAAAATTAAGGCGAATTGAAATAACTATAAAGTTATATTTGTATTATTATTAACCCTATCCAGACCGGGCTTTTTGAGGCTGCTCTGCACCGGAGCCGGATGGGGGCAGAAAGTGCCCGCGGTCTGTAACTCCGAAACTATAAGAAGTATTGCAGGAAATAAAGACACAATTGATTTGGTGTAATTTAATTGGTATAATACGTCTTATGACGTCACAATGATGTCATTGATCTGAGAACCGGCATTCTCGCTATTCAACTTAGCAGAACTTAAACATTTTTTTATAGTTTTAAACTACTAAAACTTGTAGTTAGGTTTCTGGAGATCTTTAACAGATTTTTATTTCAAATAGAGCCACTTGCTAGTTTTTTCTAGATTCCTGAAACCCCTGTTTTTTGGTAATATTTTAATGCTGAAGAACAACATTTTAGCTGGCTGGTAGCTGCTAAAAACTAGTTCGAATAAAAATATGTGTATTCATATATAAAAGAATAGATATATTTTAGTTTATCAACTTAACAATATAACAAGAAGAGCAGTGTTGATATTAGCAAGTACGTGTCTCAAATAATTACATCACCGAACTGCCATCTCAGATTTTTCGAAATACTACAAGAAAAATTCATTAGCTCAAAAAACGTAACTAAAACTGGGGAATTTTTTCTAAAATGACCAGAAATGGGGTTTCTGGCTAAAAACATTCAATTAATCAAGTATTTTTAAAAAAATTAAAGATATACTTGTGATATGTCGAAATTCAGAACATCAAGATCTCAATTCCTGATTACCATGACAACAACAAATTACGCAAGCAAATTTTTTTAAATATACCTGTTCTCCGATAAATTTTAAGAAATGTCATGAATTCGGTGGCGTTTACTTCAATGCTACGAAAATTGTGGCTGTTTGAAGATAGCGCGGGTACTTTCTTTATCCTTCCCCGGGCTTGGATAGGGTTGTATAAAAAAATGTCAGGATTTCTTGCATTAACACTAATATCATCTAAAAGGTCAACGTTTTTAAGCGAATGAATTTTTTAATCTCGAACACATGTGGACAGGTCTTAAGATTTATAAACGTGTTCTCAGCCTATATGCCATTGGCGTAGGTCTCACTTAGTGTTCTTTCGTACAATTTTGTCCGCCAGGAAAAGCTTTCATTCTTTCTAATCCCTCCATTCGTGCCGAAAACGAGAAGTTGTTGGTACTTCCTTTTTTCTCTTTCTGATGCTCCTCAAAAATCGATTCTGTTGATTGGTTCTGGTTACTGGTTGAGTTCACATGCGTGACACGTACATCAAAAAATATTGTTTTTATTCGTGACTAGAAATTTCCTGCCTTTTTTCGTAGTCTAGCCTCGGGGCTCGTGATGGAGATATGAGGTCCAAAACTTCGTTTTCTATTTTTAGGAGGAGGGGCTTTACCTTTTTAAAACAATCCGTCCCTTTCAGAAGCCAATCAGATAAAAGGAAATTTTTAGCAACAAAGCTTTCAAGTTAAAAAGTGAGTGCCGAAGAATTGAGTATATAACTTACAGCATGTTTGGTGGGTAGCTTCACCGGAAAATTTTGAATGTTGCACTTCTCATATCGCTGGAATTTTGAATGCACGAATTTCTTAAAGGAATAAATGGCGAAGTTCAGTCTCAATGGAGGAACGATTTCGGGATTCCTTCATTTAGTTTTGTTATTATTTTTTACTACGAGAAGAAATGTATGATGTTGATCAAACCAAAATTATCGCTCATGCTTGGTGTTAAACTTTTGTGCTGTTTTGCTGCCAATAATTATTCCTGTAACACCCAGCAAACATATGCATTGCCCTTTACTTTTTTTATAAGAAAACAGTTACAATAATCATAGTCATCAGTCAATTTTAAATTTTCTCTTTTTGATACATTGCGTGTGTTGTTCCAAATGTTTTTAAACATTTGGAAGAATCTCTTAAAAGAATTATTAAATCTCTTAAAAGATTCTTAAAAGAATCACGTGTACTTTGCAGTTGAGAATAGTGATGAACAAAAGAAAGGTCAATGGCTGGGAGGGTCTCTTTACAGCACTACTGGAAGTATTTTAGTAAGTACAAGTTATTTGGTGCATTGCTGAGGAGATATTATAACTAACTTTGACATTGCGTTCAGCAGCCTTCCTTGCGAAGCGAAGATTTGCTTCTGTATACAGAGCAGTGGCAAGCTTTTAACGTGTTTGTTGAATAACAGTTCAAAACCCGGACAGACAACTTTGCTGTCTCTTTCTGCATGGTACCTACACCGACAACTTCCAGCCAAATGAGCTTTGTAAAAGAACGTACCATGCAGCTTCTGCTGGGGCTTGGCTGTCACAAATCAGTTCCCTTACAAAAAGATTCATTGCCGTTCGCTTCCACTAAATACGACCAGAAAAGAGTTAGTAACGGTTTGTTGGGTATTAAATGGATTTGTTTAGAGTGATGTTAACGCTGTAGCTTTGCAAAGTAGCGAACCCGGCAGAAGGCTTAGCTACGTGTAGTTTTATTCAATTTAACATCTGTACTCTGATTATATTGTTCATCATTTCCGTTTGTATGTACGTGTCCCTCATTCTCTATTTTGACCCTAAAAATCTTGTAACTGATTTATTCAGGTAGCTCGACTTATAGATCTGATCATCCTTATTTAGTGTGGTTATTTTCTGTGGCAATATTACTGAATGAAGATTAATGTAAATCAATTTGGTTTCTCAAGGCATGCGCCCCAAGATACCTTCGATATCTCACTGAAGAAAAGAAACGCCTAAGTTACCTGAGTGGAAAGTGTTTTACTCTATCTTTATCTCAAAGCCAAGTGAAAAAAACATTTCAACCTTGCTGTAAGTTCTGTACCTCATAGAATGATGGTTATCAATAAATACATTCAATTTTGAATAGAGTTTTTCAGGTGCGGTATTATTAGACGAAGGTATTGGACTGATATATTTATAGTTTTTCTAGCTGAAGTTTATAAGTTAAGGATAAAAAAGGTATGAAAATTAGAATATCCCAGGCGTAAAATAGGTAAAGAGTTTGAAACAGTCAGGTTATTTACATTAGGTTTAAAGGTAGATGCAGTCGTTCAGGTACAGCTACATATCGTTATAGTTGTTGAGACAGATATTGGTTTAGATACAAGTGTAGATGGTTGGTGATACAGGTACAGTAGCTATAAAGGTTTAGTCTTATAAGCATAGGTATAGGCGGGGGTTAAGGTAAGGTAGAGGTATATTCTTAGTGCAGTTACAGGTGTACATAAATACACTCATATATATATATATATAGTTACAGGTACGGTTACAGGTAAAAATATAAGTATTAAGACATAATTGTAGGTAAAGATATAAATATAGGTACAGATATAGCTATAATTAAAGTTAGCCATAGATAACTTTATAAGTATAGATACAGGTATAGGTATAGGTATAAATACAGATATAGGTATAAATACAGTTACAGGTAAAAAATTAGGTAGGTTTACATATAGTTTTAGTTAAAGGTACATTAAGGCACAGTTACCGGTTTTGTTACCGATATATAGTATTGCTGTAGATATAGCTATTTTATGTATAGGTGTAGGTAAAGGTAAAGGTATCGTTATCGGTATAGATATGGGAATCGGTATAGGTTTAAGTATATTACATGTTAAGAAGTGAGTACAGGTTAAGGTATAGTTATTGGTCCAGGTATAGGTATTGGTAAAGTTAGAGGTAAAGGTGCAAGTATAGGTATAGAGGTATGAATTATTGATACAGGTAGGGTTATGGTACTGGTAAAGAAATAGGTATAGTTATAGCTATACTCTCACCTATAGTTATAGCTACAGGTATATTTACTGGTATAGGTAAAGGTATAGGTATAGGTAAAGTTAGAGGTTTATATAAAGATGTAAGTATAGGTAGGTGTGTGATTATCGGTGCAGGTGTTGGTATAGTTATAATTATAGATTCGGTCATAGAAATAACTATAGAATTTAGTTGTTGTTGATGATGTAGGTGTAGACCAAAGTATAGTAAATGGTGTTGATAAAAGTATTGTCGTTGAAGATGGTTTCTTATATTTATGTATTTATTCAATATAAAAGTGAAAGAAAGTGGAAGTTGTCAAACAGGATTCAGTGCCCAGTTAACTGACACTGACCAACTGGTGCTGGGGACAGTTGGTAGATCACAGTGGGAAGGTAAATATCTTAACAACAAAATCATTTATAATTAATATCCATTGCTCTTATCTATTAATTTTTTTTCTCCTAAACTTTTTGCTACCTTCTTTATTAAAAGTAAATCACAAGTAAAGGTACTTTTATTTGTTATTATCATGCATTTCAGAAATGACTTTTTTTCTTTAACAAAGTCGGCTTGAGCTCATTTCTCTCAAAACTAAAAATGATAAACAATTCATGATGAAGAAAAGCTAAACATGATTGAGACGATTTTGTTTTAATTCCTAGTTCGTATATTTTGTATTTCTCATATGATTTCCCCAGGAAACGAAAAGATTCATTGTTCTTTTAAGTAAAATTAAAATGGATTTCAAACAGCGCTGACGAAAGGATAACGCTCGAAACGACTGCTCCTAAACGCGACTTATGGTAATAATCACACATTTCACTACAACACATAAAATCGCATTGCAGGATGTGCAAATTGGAGGTATTGAGACCTTTCTGTTGCTTGATCCTCGGATTTTATCTATAACCATTTAGTAAAAAAAGTTTGGATGAAATAAAATAAATTGCCTCATTTTGTTATCTTCATTGATTACTGACATACTTTGTTGACGGAAACTCATTACGAAAAAAATGGCAATTCTGGTTAGTATAGTTTGTACCAATATATAAATATGACTTTTGTTTGTCATTAATTATTTTGCGAGAGTATTCTTGTCTCATTGCTTGTGCGGCGTCGTAATTAATGTCGACATTTGATGTTTATTGTTTGCAGGAGGCTTGGTAACTAGTCTCAATCAAAACAACGCAGATGCAACATTTTCCACCAGAGACCAAATAGATGTGGGAGATTACATGGGTATGATAAAATAGTGATTTAACTCATATGATAACAAAATACAACAATCAAGAATGATAAAGTATAAAGAACGTATAAATTTAAAAGTTTTAAATTTGTTTTAAAAAAACTTTTTATATTAATTTTTATGTTAATTGTCATTTCATTTGTTTCAAATTCACTGAGGGGAAAAATATTCTTAAAAATGTTAAATTCTAAATTTCAGAAGAGAGACTCGTGTGATGTGGTTAGATTATGGCTATGTACTCTTACTTCACTGCTGCGCAGTAAAACAATTATTTCTACAAACCAACTAACTTTCCATTCATTTTTCTCATAGGATACTCGGTTGCTTATGGACATTTTACTGCAAAGGACAAATTGGGTATGATTAACTACGAGCTCAGTCGTAATAAAAAAAAGGTTCAAATTGACAAAAAAAAACACTTATGAATTTTTAACAACATAAATCTCAAACTTCTTCATTCTTGAAAATAAAAAAAAAAACAATTTTTTAATTTTATAGAAATATAAGGGAATATTTTCTAGTTTCTCGTGTTGATATTCATCTCTTTTTGAAAAAAAGAAAGAAGAGGACAAAGCTTTTCAGGATTAATAATACAACATGAACATGCCTCGTCACTAAAGTAATGGTTTTATTTTTCGGGGATCAGGCATGCATGTATTGTAAAACAAAAATTTCATATAAAATTAATACTATTCAACTAAACAGTAGTACTCAATTTTTACTGACATACCGAGAGCAGGGCCGTACGGAGCGGGGGGGGGGGGGCAAGGGGGGCAACTGCCTCCCCGAGCAAAAGTGCAAACTGAATAAAATTATTCTTGAAAAAGCAAAATTTTAGAAAATTGAAAAA
>JAOEHV020345900.1:0-11233 GCA_025447995.2 Isaurus tuberculatus | reverse complement strand
CATCTGCAAATGGTTAGACTTTCACGTCTTCTCGGATAAGGACGTTAAACCGTAGGTCCTCGGAGACCTTCTCGCATTGGTCTTCGTGACCTCTTCAAGGCTCTCCGTCCACCTAAGAGTGGTAAATTTACAAAAACAAAAAAACAACTGAGTTTACCCAGTTGTGATAATCATGGAAATCATGTAATGTAAATGTAGTTTTGTGTGGTATTTTTCGTTACGTTAGGGTCATTGATGTTCCTGAGTTTTCGGAGGTTTGATTCCATCTAAAGCATATTGCCAAAGCCTTTGGAGATGTACTCTTTTAATTAAGACTTTCTTAATTAATTCCTCGCTTTTACTTGTACCAATAACCTTGTCTAAAAATGTAATCTTTTGTCATTTGTTGGCTTTCAAATCGTGTAGAAATTTAAATCAACGAAAATAAAGAGAAAATTTAATTCATTCTCGTTTTAAGTAATCGCAACCTGTCTACTATACCTAGAAAAAAGACATCTTTCTTTTTTAAGGATAAAACGGTACCTGCATGCAAATGGTGTCTGGAATGATGGAACCCGTTCATCATATCTTCCGGGTAGAACGGTGGAACTATTGGATTTTGATAACCCTCGTTCCTCTCTCCCAGAAATGGAGGGTATCCAAAGTACCTAGCAAAGTAAGGAAAACCACCACCGATGATTGGTGCTTGGGGCTCTTGGACTTCTTCCATTGGTTCCATTGGTAAGCTAGGAATACCGTTTATAAAGGGAACATGACTGCTATCGCTCAGTTTTTGTACCATTGGCATTTTAGGAAAGCCGCCAAATGGGACAGGAGTGACATCGTTTAGTGTTTCGGCTAAATTAGGAACATTGTTAGAAACTGGAGCAGGGTTACCCTTCTGTACTAGTGGTAAGTCAGAAACTACATTACTTATCGGAGGATTATCGCTAAACGACATATCTTGTGGACTTTTTGATACTTCTTGTGCGAGCGGTTCTTGTTCTTGCTGGAAATTTTGTTCATTTGTGTATTGTTCTTGTTTCATTTCGGGTGCCTCCATAATTGGTACCTTTTCCTGTTGCTCTTGTTGTAATAATCCCTCATTGTGTAATGACTGTCCTTCTTTAATATCTGATAAATGAGAAATCATAGAGGGTTGTAGTGGTGTAAAAAGTCTCTTCATGCTCCCAATTGCTTTCCTTTGTTGTTGAATATTCTTGTGAAGTCTTGCCAATCTATTGATAAACACGTTGAATGGGGTTGCCCCCCAGATGTGAATAGCTTTTATTGGTCGTCTGATTCCTTTAAGACGACTCTTGATTGCCGAAGAAGCTGCTACAATCTTGAGTGGTCTCGCAGGCTTTGGAAGATCATTCATAACACTACTTTTCTTATCCTTGCTCTTAATATCCTTTAATTTATGGCTGCGCTTTGACACCAAACCTTTCATTAATTTTTTTACACATCTTGGTTTCTTCAGATTCGTGTCTTTAAGCCTTTTTGGAATAGAATTCATACAGGCTTTTGTTATTTTCAGGAGAACTTCTTTGTATCCCGAAGCGGCTGTTTCTGAATTTGAAAAACTGTATCTGTTGATCGTTTTCCCTTTGCGTTCAATGGCACCATGTAGCTTTGTTTTGTCTTGGGAACCTTTGAGGTCAAACCGGCCGTGTTTAGCTTCATTAGCCGTCAAAACACCAGCAAAACCACAAACAAACAAAGAAAATATTAAACTCTTCATATTTGTAAACGTCGAAGCTACATTTCCCGTGACCACATAGATATGGCGGGAAGAATTATATTCTCTTAATTTTCCCCGTTTTTTTACATTTTTATCCCCATTTTGTTTCAAAGATACAATCTTTTCATCTTTCTTGTTGTTTAACATACATGCCATCGATGTGACGTAAGTCTTGAATAAATTAAGTAAAATCTCTCTCAGTTCCTTACCACTTATGACACCCTGTTATTCTTTATAACCGCCTCTAGTGTTTGGAGAAAAATTTTATGATTCACGCCACCTGCAAGTAGATTGTCGGTTTCAAACGACCGTTTCTGTCAGTTTAACATCCTTAAAGATGATTCGAAATGATTAACATTATTCTCGTGGAATAGTTTTTTAAAACTTTTTAATAAACTACTTTCGGAGTGTATCGGCGAATAGATATAACGCTTGGAATAATCAACTCTAGGTTGAAATTTTTAATCATTGTCGTAAATAGGCTAGGAAGCTGACGTTTTGAATGTTTGTGTTTCGTCAAAGCAACAAGCGAACATTAAGGGCTTTCGCTCGAAACGTCATCTACCTACTTTACTTACGGTTATGGTTCAACATTTCAATCTAGAGTTCATCTAAACAATCTGGCCAAGGGCTAATTCTCGAAACCTCAGCTGCTTACACTACTTAAGGCCTTTAGAGGTCTAATTCTTGTGTTTAACCTACTTGCAGACACTATTTCAGTATTTGTTCAACAACCACTACATGCTAACACTTTGTATAACAATATAAGGTTGACTTTTGAATAATTGACTAAAACACGTTATCCAATCTTTGAAAAATCACTAAGTTACTCTTTTTCAATGGTTTAATAGAATACTATTTGAGTTTTTCGTTATTGTTTTCTTGTGGTAGTAGTGGTATTTAACAATTAGACTAAGAGTTCAACTTTGCTTCGATTCAGTAAATAGTCAACTTTGCTTAGCTTTCAACGTGATAATCAGGCGGCCATGGGAAGCGTTTTTTAAAATTTCTTTCAGATCATAAAGCAGTTGGCTTTTAAAAACTTTTTTAACAATACATTGATCCTTTATTATCGTTATGAATAAAAAACAAATAAGCATTGAGCTGCTCAAGCAATCTTGCAAGCAGTTGTACACATGAGTCGATAAAGTCTAGGGGCAAATAGAATCAAATCCAGGTTTTTCATCAAGCTTAAAGACGTGCCTAGGAATTCGTTTTCAGTGTTTTCGCACCACTTTTTCAAATTTACTTATTTTCCACTTGATTCAAAACAAAAAACGAGAATAATTGCGAAAATTTCACATGAACGAAAACAAAGGTTTGCAAATTTAAGGTTTAAAATGCAAAGAGTTTGCGATGTATACTACTAAATCTTTAGCAAATGATTTACATATTGTATCAGTAAAGATTTAACATGAACATGAAAGAGTGTTGGTAAAAACAAAAATTTTCCATTTGTTTTTGTATTGCGGCTTTTCGTTGCAATGAGGGCGCTGATGGCAAACTTGGAATTTGTTATAATTTGCGTCTAAAGAATGCTATGCTGACCTTTAGCTGCCACACGCGAGACAAAGAGGAAAACCTGACTGCGATTTCACGATAAATCTTCTCTGGTCTAAATGTATATCAGCCAAATAGTGCGACGGTGAATTTATACACAATTTTTTCGTTACCAACTCCATTTTCAGGGTCAACCCTAAAGTTCCTTTGGTGAATACAATTTTCAACCCTCAAGTTCCTTAATTGGTTGCTTGAGAGTTTTACAATTTAATTTACCAAAGATAAAGAGGGTATAGTTAGATATTGCTAATATTTTCGTGAAATGTTTTTGTAATTTTTGGTTCTAGTAAAATTCATTTTTTAAAATTCTTTGAAGAATGCATTTGAACCCTTAGGATTGCTAAGCCAGTTGCTTAATGGCCCGATTTACACTAGAGACGGATCATCCGTCAAGACATATCATCATATCCGTCCAGACGAATCATCCATCTGGTATAAATACGGGACGAACTATAAGACGAACTGTCGGTGTATACAAAGAGACGGATCATTCGTCTGGACGTGTTATCCACGACGGTTCGTCTGACAAGACGGACTATCTCAATAGTTCGTTTGGATGGATGATCCGTCTGCTCACCCGTATTTATTTATTTATTTACGGATTATCAGACGAGCTACGGTTCTTTGCCCAAGCTCGTCCCAGACGAATGATCCGTCTCTAGTGCATGTAAATCGCGCAAATTTCGTCGCCAATTTAGCCCTCGACCCTAGGCAACTGCATTGCTTAGTAAACGACCTGGATCCGATTGTTCAAAGGTCGATTAGCACTAACCCAGGGTTAAACTTTTAATCCATGCTTGTGTTTCTTACAATCCATAAACTGAATTGACTTTAAAGTTTGGGGTTCAAATGTTTTTAGTGTTGGAAATTATGAGCAGTGATCATGAGCAAAGAAAACCTTTCCTTTTAAAGAAATTACTGTTTAAATTTTACCTTAACCCAGGGTTAAAGTTAACAATCTTTTGAACAACCCACCCCTGTAGTTTACGATTTATAACCTTATATTTATTTACTATTCTTTTTTTATCCCTTGCTTTGGTTCATGATTTGAATCCATTTGTATATGAGGAAAAAATCAAATATTTTTTATCTTTGCTGCTTTCTTGATAAAGTATTATTGTGTTTTTAGAAGACGATGGTAAATGCTAGTTGTAAAAGAGCTTATAATAAGTAAACTGAAAGAGAGCAACGCTTTGTACAAATGTTTTAATTTATTAATGTAAAGTTTCACGAAATTTTCGATTCGCCGTCGCATGCACAGAAGAGCAAAGCGAGGAGATGTTTAAACAAAAGAATAAAAAGTGTAGTTACTAATACCAAAAGATAATTTTTTTCTAGAATTCTCTTCATCGCTAAGTTTTAACAGCTCATGTTCTCTCTGCAACTAACTTTCCGGCAACTGTTGCTTTCAACAATTCACACAAGATTGTGTTAAAACATGTTTTGCAAACTGGACAACGTTATTATTTATTAAGTATTCAGTTTCTTTTGACAGATTACTCCATTATATCCTTGAGGACATACACAGGTGAAGCCATCTTTGCTGTTTGTCAAAGCACCGTCCAGACAGCGACCTCCATTTAAACAAATGTCTTGTGAACAAGGACTGCGGACTAAGAAGGAGACCTGTGTGAGTAATGGGGTGTCCACTTGTAACTGACTAAAAAGATCTTACCTTCGAGTATTCAATTTAAACAAATGTCTTGTGAACGAGGACTGTGGACTAAGAAGGAGGCCTGTGTGAGTACTGGGGTGTCCACTTGTAACTGACTAAAAAGATCTTACCTTCGAGTATTCAATTTAAACAAATGTCTTGTGAACAAGGACTGCAGACTAAGAAGGAGGACTGTGTGAGTAATGGGGTGTCCACTTGTAACTGACCAAAAAAATCTTACCTTCGAGTATTCAATTTAAACAAATGTCTTGTGAACAAGGACTGCGGACTAAGAAGGAGGCCTGTGTGAGTACTGGGTTGTCCACTTGTAACTGACTAAAAAGATCTTACCTTCAAGTATTCAATTTAAACAAATGTCTTGTGAACAAGGACTGCGGACTAAGAAGGAGACCTGTGTGAGTACTGGGGTGTCCACTTGTAACTGACTAAAAAGATCTTACCTTCGAGTATTCAATTTAAACAAATGTCTTGTGAACAAGGACTGCGGACTAAGAAGGAGGACTATGTGAGTACCGGGGTGTCCACTTGTAACTGACTAAAAAGATCTTACCTTCGAGTATTTGTGAACGCATCGTTATTGAGTAATTCATAAATTCGCAAGGAAAAACAGAGAAATTAGTAAGACTTTGCGTTAAAACTGCAAATTTTGAGTTAGCATTTTAAAATGGTTCTGTTTCATTTTGAAGAAATGTACTCTCATGAAGACAAAAAGAATCCACTTTTACTTTAAATGGACAGGACCCCCAAGATATCTTGTCCCTTCGGTCCTGGAAATTCTGCCCCCTCATCAAGTATTTGCTGCTGCCTCCTCTGTTAAAAGTTATAGTTCTCGCCTGGAACCGGAAGCAAATGCTAGGAGGGAAGGAGGGAAATGTGGAAAGACAGGGAACCGGTCGGTTTAGCTGTAAAAGAAAAATACTTCTGTAACGTATGTTTTTCAGGCTAAATTATCCAAGGTTGTATAGCATAGCGATATGTAGGTGGGAGGTAAAGTTTTACGTTTGTTTATTCATACCTTCACAACTTTTTCCTGTGTATCCTTGAGGGCAGCGGCAAGAGATTTGTTTGGCAAACTTCATGCAGACACCACCATTTTTGCACGGACTAGGATGACATGCACTGGCTAGAATGAGAACAACAAATGATAGTTTGGTTTGTGAACGGTAAATTTTTTTTGGTTTTCACACAGTTCGAAGAGAGACACGTGACTTAATGGCAATCATTGTGCGCATCTCTTTTACATTAACACGATCAGCGAGCGTCAGGTAAACAAATAAATATTTTTTTTTAAAAAAAGGTATGGTTAAAAAAACGGAAGGATGAAAAAAATGATACAGAACTTCACAATTTCAAGTGGTTTAGGTTTGTTTCAATCTAGAGTTGATTATATCACGTGTTTTATCTACTTGCCGACGAAGTTCAATACATTTTTTATAAAAAAAAACTATTCAGCAGGTATGACGTCTACTTTACCTTGGCAAGATTTTCCAAAGTACCCTCGTCGACACAGGCACCTGAACCCGTCCACGTCGTCCATGCAAGTTGCGCCGTTCTTGCACGGAAACCTGCTACACTCACTGATTACTAGCAACAGAATTAAAAAAGTATGAGGAGTGTTAAAAGACAAAAGAAACAATGTTGCATGGCTCTGTCGCGTTATGTATTGAAAACGATGAAATTTATTGGAATATAGCAGCGGGGTACCTCTTCGCTAGCGGCGGCTCGGTTGACGCAGTTATTAAGATCTGTGTTTTCCAACTACAAACTCTGCTCATAATCTTAATATTTATGTGACCTCTTCTCCAAAAGGTTACCAGCTTTGGCTGGGAGCTAACCTGCGATGTATTAGTGTCCTGTTCAGTGGAAGTCAGAGACTCTCATCAACTTAACACTACATAAACCAAATATAAGCGCCAATGGGCCTATGGTCGGCCTGGTAATGGATCTAGCTAGCTAATTTAGCTGTTTTATTAAGTCCATATGGATCATATATTGACGTAAGGGCTGATTTTGTTGAGGGAGGAAACCCAAGTGCCCGCAGAATAACTCTCAGAGTCAAGTTTGAGATCACCCGAATATCAGCCCACATATCAAGCCCAGGGTTCGAACCCGGGCTACAGAGGTGAGAGGAACGAGTTCTAATCAGTCGACCATCCTGACTCCCCTGACTTTTCCATCACAGGTTTACCCGGGAGATAAGCATGAATTATTTTCGAGAAACAAAGGACAGAATAACTGTGCCTTACCTAGTCAAAAAATATGATATGATAATGTAATCTTTCTAGGAGCGCTCACAAGATCTCGGATCTTTTTTAAATAAGTTAAAAGGTCGACGACTGAAGGTCTTAGATAGTCCGCCAGACCAGTTTACTTTGAAACAGGCGGTTTTTTGAGGGCGTCAGTGTTTACAGTCTGTAGATCAGCATCCAATTTTAGGTAGCAAATGGAGTTTGAGCCTTGAGAAAGTGTGTCAAGAGAACAAAATGGTGTGACTTTTTGGCCTGAACTTGAAGTTTTTAAAACGTTATTGTAGAAATGCTCTATCCTAAAACTATTATTATTGCCCCTAGCATTTATTGTACAACTTCGGTGACATTGCAGGTATCGTGCTCATATATTATCATGGGAACTTTATTTTGCTCAGAATTTAATATCGAAAACTTTTGTTTTTGTACTTACGCTATTAGAAATTTTTGGCCTCAATAGAACAGACAAGAGTTCACTAAGCAACTTTTTTGAATGAGTTTGTCGGTTCCTTCTAAATCTCTCAATAGAGGGTATCGAAAGAACCATACCAGTTCTATACAGAATATCTGCTTTCTGTCCCACAAAAAAGAACTCTTTAAAGATTTATTTTCTTTTGTTAACTAAGATGACCCCTTATTCTTTTATCTATTGTACCTCTTGTTATTAACTAAAACTAAATGATCCTGATAGCAAAATCTCAATAATGACTTGGAAAAAAAGACAATGACATATTTTGTTAATGCGGAAGGTCAGCTACCATCATCAGCTAAAAGCTAAATCCTTTCACGAGCCTAGTGGCCTATGGGGCCAGTGCTTATCTCCGGTTTCTGTAGTGTTAAGCGGGTGCCGGAAAGTCTTTGACTCCCCCTGGACGGGACACTAATCCATCGCAGGTTAGCTCCCAGCCAAAACTGGTACTCATTTACCGACCTCCTAAGGATGGAAAGCTGAGGAAGCTTTGGCGGAAAAGAAGGTCACACAAATGTTCAATTTTCGGCAGAGCTGGGGACCGAACCAGGGACCTTGTGGTTGGAGGGCAGAGATATTACCAACTGCGCCAACCACGCCGTCTTTATCAGGCAGTCAATTAAAGAGTCTCATTCAAATGAAAGTTTATAGTGGTTACGTTATCCGTTTTTTGTATGCTAGTGTTAATGTTCAAGTTGATGGTATTATGTTATTGAACTTGTAAATGTATAACAAATGGACAACGGTCTATTTAGGCTCACAAATATTTTAATACTAAGATGAAATAAAATACTTACTTTCACAGGTTTTCCCTTTATGACCTACAGGACAGTTACAATAGAAATCACTACCGGCTTCAATACACGTGGCTCCATTTTTACATGGATTTGGCAAACAGGAGTCTTGCTCTGCAATGAAGGAAAATTAATGATGAAAAATACATTTGTAAATAAAACTACCGTAATAAAACACAGTTAGTTGATGAGGTGGCCCAGAAGCACAAAACACAAATAAGAAAAAAAACTGAAAAGACGTAAATTGCGCGCTGAAAAACACGCTTGGACAGAAATAACACTCAACTTTTGACGCTGCGCTCGTCAAAGATTTACCCTAGCTCCAAGTTTATTATTTATTAGTATAAATCTACTCACTATCTATCGCGAATACTGCAATCTGATTGGCTACCGTGCTCGCTATCTATCAGGTGATAGATAGCGTCTGCGAGATGTAAACGAGAAACGCAATAATGTTGTTTGAACAATTTAATAATTATTTTTCAAAAAAGTATCGTTCTTTTGTTTCTGCTTCTGAGATTTCTACTAAAACAATTAGAATACTCGCTCTTAATTTCTATCTCCAATAGATAGAACAACTCGGGCTTCGCCCTCGTCATTCCATCAGGAGATAGAAATTGCGAGCTCATATTCTAATTGTGAAATTGAGCTGGTCAGTGACATTATATAGAATGGGGAATGGACCGTAGATTTGCCTTTAAATAGATCCCTTGCGGGGTATGTGGACCAAAACGCTGAGATTATTACATTAATTTCATTATTACGATGTCAGTAAAATGAGCAAGGACCTGCGATGGATTCGTTCCCCGTAGAGTAAAAGATTCTCATCCGCTCAGCAATTCTACAAAGAAACGGATATGGCGTGTGTATGGAAAACATTACTGGAAAACAAACCAGTTGATCATTTGAGTAATTTGAACTCATTTACTTAACCCTGAGTAGTAAAACGTTTTTAAAAGGACACGCGGAAGTTGATCGAATTCATCAGTGAAATGTGATACTATGGAATACCTTGGCAATTGGTCCCTTTGTATCCCATGACACATTGACAGTCAAAGCCGTCTTCTGTTTCGGTACAGGTGGCTCCGTTATGACAAGGATTTGGATGACACCTGCTGATCTCTGTTAAGTGTGACAATAAATATGATGAATCGATTAAGACATGTTAACTTTGTAGGTTGATTGAACTTTAACAGAGATTTTATGTAGTATAATTGTAGTACAATAAGAATTATTAATAGTAGTAGTGGTAGTAGTAGTAGTAGTACTAGTAGTAGTAGTGGTAGTAGTAGTAGTAGTTGTGGTAGTGGTAGTAGAAATAGTAGTAGTAGTAGTATTTGTATTTGTATTAATAGTAATAGTGATAGTTGTAATAGTAGTGGTAGTGTTAGCAGTTTCAATACAAGTATTAATTAAGAGAGGGAGTAGTGCATGGTAGTAGTAAACTTTCTAGTAATAGTGGTAATATTACAGATACCGGGGATAAGTATGGGCCACATGGACCTCTAAAAAACTAGGAACAGAGGTACCGGGGGTAATAGTCTGGATATCTAAAGACACAAAATTACAAGCTAACAGCTAATACTTGTTTACAATAAAATTGAAAATTTTCTACCTTGAATTTTTATATCAAATTTACCCTAAACAATTGCGACTATAGGTAAAACTATGATTAGCGAAATATTCCTTCAAAGAATTTAAGAACAGGTAAACTTGTAGTCAATCAATAACCCTTCGTTACTTGCCATCACAGTTTACGCCACGGAACCCAGCGGTACAAGTACAGATATGTTGGTTCATGGCCTCTTCACTGCATGTTCCGCCATTTTTGCATGTGTCTGGTTGGCATATTTTCCTCACTGTAGAGATAGAAATGCATCATCTCCTGAGTGACTGGTGATTATTTGTCCTATTTAATTAACTTGCTTCTTTATGTTTTTAGCTCATAGAATAGGACAAAATGATTTTGTCAACTCGAAAAAATAAATCTTAGTTGGTCAAAAGGTCTTTTCAACAGGTGTTTCTAGTCCTTTTACAAATCCAGCTAGTGGCGGGTATGCTAAGTTGTAGTTTTTACAAGCTTAATGCAGAACCGGAACACTTTGTTTTTTCATCTTCTTTACATCATGCAGTTCTTCTCGATTAGCGTTATATTGTAACGTAAATAAACGTGTTTCTGAGAAGAGACGACTCGCAAGGCTTCTTTTTGAATGTGCCAAGTTCTTTAATAGCTGTGATGCGACTACCCAAAGGAGCCTAAGTCTCTTACAAGCTCCTCTCTCTGAATATGTGTCCGTTCTTCTCTGTCTGTCCGTCTGTCTGTCTCTATCTGTATATCTCTTATTCTAATTACATGTTCTTTTTATACTGTTTTCTAAGTAACTCAATACAACAGTAAAGTTGCTATACATTTTTAGACAGTTTTGACAGTGTAAAGGTGGTTCCATGCAGTAGCGAATTCGTTATACATAGGAAAGAAAACTAAAAGTTTCAAAGCTGATAAACGGCTCATTTTTGGTGATTCTGCATGTTCGTATAAATTTCTTTCTAATTTGGTTTTGAACACTGAAAAAACTGGCGAGCAGTGCTACATGAGTAGAACACCCAAGATCTAAATCTGTGTGCTTCACTGTCTAGAAAGTACTGTAAGATCCATTTTGTGAGTCAAACAATGGCTGTGAGATCCATTTTTATGAAAGTTAAACAATGGCTGTAAGGTCCATTGTGTGATATTTGAACAATGACTTTGCATAACATAAATTCCGT
>JAOEHV020345799.1:0-11234 GCA_025447995.2 Isaurus tuberculatus | reverse complement strand
TGATATCGACTGTAACAATGATAATGATAACGATTGTGACGACGACAGTGGCAATGACAGTGATAACGACCGTAACAGTGATTATGATAATGATTGTGACAACGGCAGTAACAATAACGGTAATAATGGTAGTAACAATGTTAATGATAAGGAATGTGACAATGACAATGATAACGAAAGTAACAATGATAATGATAACGATTGTGACAGCGACAGTGGCAATGACAGTGATAACGATGATACGATAAAGAACTACTAATAAACAATCTATAGTAATTCCCTTAGAGAAATCATTTTTGCAGGATGATGTTTCTGATTTATTTAAATTCCTTCCTGCTCTGATTTTGATATAGAAGTAATGCATATCAACCTTGAAAAGTCTAAATTATTAGCCAGGTTAAACATATTTGCTGATTAGAAACTTTCGTTGTGTTAAATCAATTTTTTTTTGAGTCTCTGCTGTCAAGAGCATATTATTACTATTATTATTCTCTTTTTTACAGTTAGGATTGTTTTAGAACCCTCAATTTAATTTAATTTAGAAGTTATATTTTCCCATTAGGGGTGCCAAACTGTGCATGGGCAAGATGAAACGACACGTTTTCAAAATCGGCGAATTTCGCTACTCGATGACTATTACTAATAGACCACTAGTAGCGTAGCCAATCAAAATACAGGATTTGCAATAGTCCACTAGTTGGGTGATACTAAATGTATATATATCCATCCAGCTTAAATGTGCGTAAATAAAAATGGAAAAAATTAGGTTACCCCATCAAGAAAGCGAAGCCACAAAAACTGAATTTCAGAAAGTCTCGTGCTGCGGGCAAATAGGCAACCTTTATTTTCGAATACTAAAAAAGCAGACAAGTTCGTTAGAGCATAACACACTCTAAGAAGCAGATTTTTAGCATTGCTTTCGAGTTTGATAAATGGCGGTGGAAGTAAATCATGAATGATACTGTTAGGGTCTGTTCACTTACCCGAGCCGTTTTTGGAAAGGGAGGGAGAGGAGAAGGGGAGAGTAGGGTTTACCCCGGTTAGAGGGCGCAAAACCGGCCCTGTTTCACATAAAAAAGACATTGTTGGGTATCTCTAATTTCGCACTTTTTCATCGCATATGAGGAGTACGCATGCGTCCCTAACCCTTGACACAGCTTGAGGTAAACCATTTACATCGAACAAGACAACTATACCCCAAGAGTTATCTAATCTTTCAGACCGAGTTAACTCTACTCCCCGACTAGTTCGGACTATTTATAGACGTTTCAACTTCGCTAAGAGAGATCACAAGGAAAATTGGTTCGGCACGAAAAAATTCGTGGGACAGGGATAACCTTACCCTCAGACAGGGATAAACGTAACCGATTTAACAGTGGGGACAGGGATAACCCTACCCTCAGTATAACCCTACATTCAGGAATAACCCAGGAAGCAGGGAAAACTATGGAAACAGGGATAACTCTAACTCTAACTCTCTAAGATAAATCAAGATACAGGGATAACCCTATTCCCATGGCAAACTTGCTTTATTTGAACTGGCTTTAAAGTGTGTTGCACTTTGCAATCATTTAACGATTTTCTGTGATTTTGTTGCAGAACTCAGCCTCGACCTATATTCCAGGACGAGGAAGATGAAGACGCCGAAGAAGACGAGGAGAGCAGCAGTAAGAGATTAAAAACTTCCTGATCATCTGTTTTTTTTTTTTATCTTTTACTACAATATCTCATTCCATGCTGAGTTGCCAATACAGAGTATGGGAAAAAGAGGAAAAACTGTGGACTCAGTTGGGACCGTTGAAACAATTTATGTTGCTTTAGTCATACATGAACAAAACTAACCTTACCGCGCTGGAGCCTCATCAATATTCGTGCTGTAGTCAGACTACTTGCATTTTCTTATCGTTAGGTGATGGCAACAATTACTTGACAGCGGCGGTCAATTTGCCTGTTAGCAGAAAGCATATAAAAGCACAAAGCTTAGGGGATGTCGTTTTAAAAATAGTTACATAGATAGCTCGTGTGATAGTACTAAAGAGGATTTCCATGAGGTGAATTAATCAGAGATTTCCACGAGACTAAAATTTTTGATGGTCAGGAGCAAAATCGTGAGCATTGTGAATGTAAATAAATTATTAGTGATAAAGGAAACATTTCTTTTTTTGAAGTTATTGCAGCTAAAAGGTAAGAAAAAGAAAAATTTTATGGTAAAAAAGTACGTCCGCATGTTGACCGGCAAGGACTCCAAGAGCAGAGACGAGTTAATCTGGTTGCTGCCATTAATATTCATTGACGCCGTTTTGGTTTGTAAGTTCTCAGAAATGAATGAATTTTTCTGTGTTCTGACTAGCTGCAAAGTCATTCCCCTAGAAATTGGCCCTAATGCTGTTAACACTTAGGCTTGCTTTTTTAAAGGTAGGTTTAAAGAGGATTACCCGCCACCAAGTTGGCCTTAGTGGGCATTTTGAAAGTCTTCAAATACTAAGTAATAGTACACAAGTACAAGTGCTGTCTCGGCTTTTGTGTCTAATGTATAATTGTACGAAGTTTTTGGTCATTATGTTTCGGAAAGTTACTATGGCTTGAAAGTTCATAGTTTTGAAAACTCGTGCCACAACAACATAAAACTGCATTGCGCATAAGTGAGTGAGGAAATGCTGTTTGTTGTTGGAGTTGATAGAATTTCTTTCTCTGTTTGCCAGTTTTTATTTAAACTTGTAGAAATTGAATAAAAATGATAGGTTCTTCTACCCAAGAGAGTCCTTACTTCATAATAAGCGTGAAGAAAATAAAATTAGTAAAGGACGTTTTGGCATCACCTTGATGTCATTTTCATGAGTGGGTTTATAGGTCTTGGAATGCCTTTCAATGTTGAAGTTCTCAACATAAGCAAAGTTTTGAAAATAGCATCATGGTAATGCCGAGAATTCAGCAATTAACTTAATCTTTTCAGAATAAGTTATGTTGCTTTTTTTATTTAATTGTAAGAATTATGAAAAGCTTTCTCCAAATATTTGGGTTTTCAGTGACTGGCCATCACTACCATGTTGCCATTGTATCTCCAGTCATTTTGGTCATCGAAGAAACTTGATTGTTATTAAACTCTTTATGTCCAATGGCCAGAATCGGGTGAAAATTGAAATAAGGAGTTTTTTTTAATATATCAAGTGCTTCTTGTTTTATAAGTATTAAAAATGCCCGTATCACTACCCATTGCATGATCGCAAGTTCTGATTAAAACAGTTTTTTTTTAGTTTAGCTATGTACAACATCCTGCCAGAGTTTACAGCGTGGGAAAACGAAACGGCTACCTTTCAGTTTCTACTTCAAAGACGTCGGGAGTCAGGTTGGCCTAGTGGTTATCACTCATACCTCCCACCGCTACGAACTCGAGTTCGATACCCCGGGGTTAACACGTGGGCTGAGATTTGTTGATCTCAATTTGACTCCGGTTTTCCTCCCTCCTTAGAATCGACTTTCACGCCAAAATCTGTGCCGTCGACCGCTTGAACATTAGCCTCTTGCTAGGGAGATTGGGTAACCACTCCCTGCGCTAAGACGTTAAATAAAGTATTTATTTATAAATTTATTATTATTTATTCAAATATGCATGTAAAAGTTTAACTTTATAGGCCGGATATTTTGTTGACTTTTATTAAACAAATAACAGTTGAATACACATTCCCCTTACGATTATAACTAAGTGCTCAGCAAAAAATGGTTTTCAATTATCTTTGTTTATTTTTAAACGTACTCATAAAAGGCTAATATTAAACCACCCGTTACTGTTAACTCGCCGTTAATGAAAAATTCAAATCAGCGATTTTGTGCCAGGTGTTTTTTCTACTTTACTTGTTTTTGTGAGAGGTTTGAATGTCGATTGCGCGAAGTTCGATTAGCTCCACCGTGTGGCTCGGTTTGTCATCGCCATTACCCAGTATCCCCTCCACTGAATTCCTTTTTCGTTGGCTGATGACTTCGCGCAGTGGCAGCAACCGCGTTGTCTTCAAACCTGAGCAGTGCAACAGTCTGTTGAAACCCTTTCGGTAGTTCTCATTGAATATGTAATAGATAAACGGGTTTATTGCCGAGTAAGAAAAGGAAAGAAGCACTAGAATGAATATTATTGTGTTGAGGTTACATTCGCGACTGAAATTCCAAATAAACAAAAACAGAAATGCAAAGATACTAACCGGGGCCCAAGTGAGAAAAAACACCGCAACAGCTACACATAACATGATTATTATTTTGCGGTTTCTTTTCACTCGCTTTGCTTTACTTGCCTTGCTAATGTTTATCGCAGTTTTTTCACGTTGTTTTATGACTCGGATGATAATGCTGTATATTACGATAAGAAATACTAGGGGGAAAATCAGCAGAGATATGAACGACACAAGAAAGTGGATTTTAGAAGCCGTGGTGTTATCAAAAGCAGGTTCCCAGTTGTAGGTGCAGACAATGTCTCCTGAAAATGACACGAGGCGGGAGCTGTAGAAATAAACAACGTACAGGGAAGAGGCGATGATCCAAGTTGCGATAATCGCCAAGGTTGTCCGCCTGGTTGTAAAAACGGGCCTCTTCGTTGGGAAGACTATAAGCCATAGTCTATCAAGAGCTATTACGACGAGACTCAAAACAGACACTGCACCTGAAATATCCTGGAAGAATGGGACCAGTTTACAGAGTGCGCTTCCAAATACCCCATCAACGAGCCACGTTTGCCGCCATATTTGGCTTATCTGTCTTGGTACAGCAAACACAGGTAAGAACAGATCGCTTACTGCCATGTTTACGATCATACGATGGGTCGTGGAGCGAAGATTCCTGTTTCTATACACTGCAGCTATGATCAAAAAGTTCCCAAAAACCGAGAAGAACGCTAAGATACAATAACAAGTGGTTTTCAAGGTCTTCTCCCAGTTTGTATCTCCCGCCTGTGTGCACAGTTGAAACGTCCGTGTACTGTTTATGAAGTGACTAGAGTTATTCATTTTTAGCTAAAGAGAAAAAAGCTTCCAGAGTTTTTGAGAACTGTATAACACCTCTTTTTCCCAGTATTTCCCCTATAGGAAAATTCGAAGGTCCACAGCTGTTCCCTCATTTCATTTCCGCTGAGTAAACAGTTAAATAAAGGAAAAGTTGATTACCTATCAATGAACACTGTAAAAAGACGTTTACTCGCTTAAGACGTCAGAAAACTATTAGAGAGTTATTTGATCATCCTTTCCTCACCAATAACGAAGTTGAGATATCGCGCCAAGCAAATATCAACTCAAAGTAAAGAACTGAGTGACGTGTAAATTTAGATGGTTCGAGGTTGAAATTTTTTGATCATCGCTGTACGTAGTGTAAGAAGCCGACTTTTCCATCGTTAGCTCTTCGTTAGAGCAGAACACATTGCGTAATTTAGAAAATTCAAGCTTGAAATTTTTTGATCATCTTTGAGTTTATTTTAAGGAGCTGATGTTTCGAGTAACACCTGTTCTTATGTAGGGTTTAAAATTCGAACTTTTTTAACACTTTACATGCAGTACAAACGGGACGGATCAAAAAATCTCCATCTTCAGTTTTCTGAATAGCACAAGATACTCGCTTGTCAACACACTTCAGTATTTAAAAGAACTGTTAGTGAGTCCGAAAAATGTCTCGGAGTTTCGGAATTCCGCCCTAGCCAAAAAATTTTACCCTTCAGTATTTCAGTGTTAATTTTGCATATTGTAAGTTGTGCTTCTTCCCGTACAGCTTTTTAAACAGTTTTCTTTAGTTCAAATATTCTCTTTAAAAAGGTCCAGTGTTGAAAAAGGCTGCTACCAAGATTTTAACTTGAATATGTAGAGAGAATTTTAGCAAAAATGAGTAATTTCTGTGACCAGAAAAATGATTTGTAACAAAATGTAAAAACAAAGACAATATTATATCCGGCCTATAGCGATTTTAATTTTTTGAACCATTTACGGTTTTGTTTGATCTAAGTTTGATAGACTAATGAATTGGACATCTAAATTAAATATGACAAGTGAAGCCGTGTTTTCCTTTTTCAGTCCGGGACAAGGCACAAGACTGAAAATACGATACTAGAGAACAACTAAATTTACGATTTATTCCGAATTTTTGACCCACAACTGGAATTTCGTTTTGAACAAAATTGGAGAGAGTAAATGAAGCTTTTTTCTTTCAGATGGTTTTTATCCGAATTGCAAGTCGCTTCTTATTTAGTTTTTTATTTATATATTACAGAGATCGTGTTTTGAGAAAATTTTTAAACAATATCAGTCTCGTATCTTTGACTCAACGTGCATTTATAAGTTCGTAGTAACAAATAATTTATTGTTTGCAAATTTTGTACGGATAACCTATATTTTGAAACAAGATTTTCTTTGACTAAGGCAAGAAAATATCGGAGAGCGAGTTTTTGATAACGTACAAACACTACCTTCAGACCTTTCAACCTTCACGCATTTTGCGTGTTTTTCACGTATTTTTTTTAAATCACGCATCACGCACGCCTAAACATTTATTGCTCATTTTCACGCATTTTCCAAAAAAATCAAATATTTTGCAAAAAGACGCGTAGTCAAGACAAAGTCAGAGGACTGACTAGCCTCGCTTCCACGCTACTAGTTCCGCGACCAGCTGGGGCAAAATTTGTGTTCTCGTTTAAGATTTTCGTGACATTTAACATGACGCTTTCAGTCCGATTTGGCGGACGAGTACGGCAAAAATGGCGTTGTTTTGAAGGTCAAGATGCTTAAATAAAACTGTGAAAAAGGCGTTTTTAGCCATTCTGGGGAATGTAATTTTCAAAATGTTAACCTCTTGAATCATTTGGCCTGTCAGTTGGAGTTAAAATCTTTCTTTCAATTCATAACAACATACCACAGTTAAAGTGCCTATATCACCAAAATGGGTTTTTACTGATTCGGATAGAGCAAAAAAAGTTGTTTAATAAGTTCTTTATTAGATTTTGCGTTAAACGGAGTTATAACGGTTCAAAGTGACTATTTTCGAAAAAAAGCCGCGCCTATAGGGGAATGGGAACTAAGAACACGTTTACTGCAGTCACAAAGCAAATTGTAAAGAGATTGGTTGACTTCGCGAAAGAAAACCGATTTTGAGCGAAAAACGAAGATGTCTCAATCAAATTCGAAGTCAAGTGAAGGCAGCGACCCTATTAACGAGACTCAATACGAAATGGAGGTGAATCACAAGAAAACAGGAACTACGAGTCCACCGACTTCCTTTGCTCCGAAAATAATGCAGACAGCGACATCGACGTAGAAGCTTACTTCGACGAGCCGATTGCTGACGAAGCTTGGCTAGAAAACAATCAGAAAAATTTAACTCAAAATCCAATAAAGAACTTATTAAACAACTTTTTTTGCTCTATCCGAATCAGTAAAAACCCATTTTGGTGATATAGGCACTTTAAGGCTTCATAGATTCAATAGTATAGTCTGTTTTCCTCCCGAGTCTACCCGCGAAGGTTGGTTAATTCGCTCACTCTTTGGGTAGGTCTTACAAACATTTGTTATAGATCCGGTGTCTTGAAACAAATCGAAAAGAAGTCGATAGCTAGTAAAAAATCTAAAATCTTTTAACAATAGTTTTTGCCATATTGTTCGAATTACGTGAAAACCAACTCAAATCCATATTGGGTAGTTGTTGCCATATTAGGACTCTTGCGTAACTTTTCCAAAAAACCAACCCCATTTTAAGACTGGTTTGCCACAGGCAACCCAGTAATAAAGGTCTTGTACCGAACGAAAATAAGGGGAGGTTTTAGTATTTACAGTATTCTAGAACTATGGAGTAAGACCTATTTGCTTACTTCAAAATTTTAATAACGTATTTTAGACAGTTGTTTAGCTGTCGAATCAATTCTTTGGTTTTCCAAAGCCGGTGGAGAAAAGATCGGTATTGCCACATTCGCATCTTGATTAAAACTTTATCAATTTCTTTATATTGTACACTTACAGCAACATAAGGATTCCATTTGAGTCATGCTCATTTAGAAATAAAACAGCTCTTATTCTAAAGCAACAGCAATGATGAAGATGATGATAACAATGATGGTACTGAAGGTGATGATGATGGTGCTGATGATGATGGTGATGATAATTATGATAGTGATGATGGTGATGGTTATGGTGGTGATGATGATAGTGATGATGGTGCTGATGCTGATGGTGATGATGATGATGGTTTTGGTGGTAATGTTGACAACGATGATGATGGTGGTGGTGATGATTTTATAATGAATATCTGGGTAGTCTGTGATTGTTATAACTCGTACCAAACATTCGTAAAGAAGGCGTTCTTACTTAAATTTTAAGGAACAACAGTTGCGCAATCAAAGATTTTGATTGCGAATTTTATAAGGAAATATAAGGACACATCCTACTAAAGAAAAGTAATGTGTACACAAACAGAAAGAAGGAAAAATAAAGAAAGAATGCAAGGTTCTGTATTGTAAATTTGCTCTGTGTGAAAAAAAGTTTTCATGGTGGCTAAGTTGAAAAGTATAAGAATTATTAGATGTTCGAAAGTTCATTAGCGGAAGTGAGTAGAATGGGTCTTCGTAGAACATCTCTGGCAAGAATTTAGCTATAATATAATCTAAAAAAGGTTTTCTTGTGTGATTTCTCTATGTTATAAATTTCTCCCAGCAATAAGAGCTGTATAAAATTTCTTTGTTATCGGTACGTGACAAAAGTAAAGATTTAAACCGAAAATCCTCAAGCTATTCGTAAATCCTTTTTAATCGCGGTAAAAACTCCTAATGAAAATTGCACACGCAACAGCGACCCTTGGCCTGGTCGCATCCACAGTTTTGAGGCAGTCGCTTAAAATCCTTGTGTCATATTGTCGGACCCTGCGACAGCCCTCGTGTTTGACAATGAAAAAATTAAGTTTGATAATTACTACCAGGAGTTTAGGAGCTCACTATTTTCTCCAATGCTTTCTTCTACTTTCACGTTTACATTTGCTACTGTAATTACGTTACTGTTTTCGTTACGTTGACATTTACCGCAAAAAACTGAACCAGCAAGGTTGGAAAGGTAATTGAAAACTCAGAAAAATTTATCAAATACGTTTTTTATACTCTAAACAGGAATACTGGCGCCCTATCGTTTTAGTTTTTCAAAAAAAATAAAATAAAAAAGAAACAAGAGCGGAAACCTTACAACAAATCCAAACGGATGACATCATATGACTCGTCTACGTAACAAGACCGCTAAATCAAGCAAATGAAAGCAATACAGGAGTCGAGGTCTGCCAGAATTCAAGAGAACACAAAATATTGACAACAGCAAGCGTGAGAAGAAAATTATATTAAGAATAAAAAATGCGGCCAGCTTTTTCAATGTGGGCGCTAATGACAAACCTCAATTTTGTTTATTTTTCCTTAATTACGGAAAAGCATCTCAACCTTCCTTATTTTAATTTTCGCGCTCATACCGATTGTCTGATAAATTTCAACAAATTTTTAAAGGACGTTTCGAATGTGCATTGCAAATAAAAACATACTTCCTTCTTACCCAATTCTGCATGTTGCTTTGATGGATTCAGGATTTAGTGAAGCCGGGAGACTCGAAGGCAAAATATCTTGTGGGAGGATGAGGACCTCCCGGAAAGACTTGAAATTCAGGCAACCAAAAAAGGTGATTTTCAGCGTCTTAAGAGTTATTTAAGGCTGTTTCATGACTTTTTAATTGTTCCATGACAATAAAATTGTTTAAGGCCAACGTTAAATTGAACGCCTTTTAGCCTTAGTTGTCTTAGCTAGAAATTTACACTAACCGTCTTTCTCCTTCTTTGTTGGACTCTGTCATCCATTCAAGACAAGTTTTTTTATTTTTTTATTGACACATTATTCTCAAAGGATTATGTATTTATTTGACAGCAATTTAAGTCAACCAAAGCTTCTGTTCAAAAACCTCAAATTGTATTGCATTTCAGGATAAGAGAGTTCGACTTCTGCCTTACCTTTGTATATAAGAAGGAAGTAGGTTAAACTGGAACTAAAAATATCAACTTGGCTCAGTATTGGCCGTAGGAAATTCCCATAAGAAATATTCAGCGGCCAAGGTATCTCCCATATTGTTGTTTTTTAAAGAATCGACCTCCATAAACAACAAAAACCTAAAAGTAATAATATTATTTCCTTCCAACATGCATCTCGAAAATCTAGACGGGTCTTCAGCGGTTTTCTTTTGGGGTTAGCTAAATAATTTCCAAAAAATGGCCCAAAATTATTTCCCAAATCTCCCAAAAAAAGCTCTAAAATTCTTGCAGAATTATAAAATGTTATAAAAACGTTCTCTGGCTGATAATCTTTAAAAACACAAGCTTTCGGCTGTCATACAATAACCTTTGACGAGTAAAAATGCCTACAGGGATTACGTGTATAAAAAGTTAAAAGGTGTGCAATAAGAATTAATATGATTTGAAATATTAAATGAGAATACATTGAAATATAAAACAGAAATGCAAACAAAGGCTAAAACTCTACATTAATACAAAATGTCACCAAAACTATTTATATAAAAGAATAGTGTATTGTTTTGGAAGCAGTTTGGAGTTATTGGCTGCATTTTCTGTTGCAGCGGTATGCCAAGACTAAAGAGTTTTTCTTTCTCTACAGTTTTCCTTTATCAGTTACTTCAGCTTTGTTAAAAAATCAATCCTGTGGTCGTTACTCCAGGCATGTTGTGCTACATTCGATCCCTTTTTGCACAATTTTACGTTTCTTACGTGTTCTTTCTTGCGTATAGTAAAAGATCTTGCCGTTTCACCGATATAACACCAAGAACAATCAAGACAAGAAATTTTATAAACAACATCTTTCTGTAGATCAATATTCGGGCGGAATTTCGGGGAAGGGAATTTTTGTATTAAAGTTTTCAAAGGTCTGTTAACCAAGTGAATATTATGCTTCTGAAGAAGTCTAGAGAGGGGCTATGTCAGGCCATTGAAGTAAGGGAGAGACGTAAAACCTTGATATGAATTATTTGGGTCTGCCCTTTTGAAGTTTCATGAAAATCTAAATTCGATTGATTCCATTATCAAGTTTACTATTGAACGTGAGAACAATAGCCAAATTGCTTTCTTAGACACATTAAAATTACTCGCGAAGATGGCGCTATCAATGTTGATGTACACGCTTTTTTTTTTATAAGAACAACTTTATAAGAACAATGAGGCTCAGATTGGCCAAAAATTAAGAACAATTT
>JAOEHV020345698.1:0-11235 GCA_025447995.2 Isaurus tuberculatus | reverse complement strand
TTAATTTAATTTAATTTAATTTAATTTAATTTAATTTAATTTAATTTAATTTAATTTAATTTAATTTAATTTAATTTTATTTTATTTAGAGAGAAAATCAAAGAAACGAGAATGCTTAGTTTTGGTCTTGTCTTCAGGAGGGAGGAAGAAGAACCAGTGAAGAAGATGAGCCAATTTTATTTTCTTCCAGAACCTTTAGTTTTGGCGCTACGGAAATTTTTTTGCTTTTAATAATGGCAACGCGAAAAATATGTTGTACCTATATATTTCTATAATTGAGCTTAAGTCAGTTAGCAGCCAAGTCTTTCTTGGTAAACAAACTTCACGAATCAGTTTATTTTTTTCCCGACTGACCGACCGTTTCTGAATAATCTTGCTAGACGGGAAACAAAATAAACATAGGGATGGCTTTTTATACTGTACTGTACGTATGCTGATGAAACAAATCATAAACAATGACGTCAGCAAGGGTTAGCTTATATATAGAATTTACTTATGAAATTTTTACATTCGCTATATAGTTATTTAATTGTTTTTAACCGAAATTTTTTTTTCTTTATTATAGTGGTAAAGCAACACGGATTAGCTTTCAGGTTAATTCCGACTCTTTCACGTAAAATCGATAAAATAGAATAAATCGAATGGATTGCTCACCACATAAAAGTTTGTTGATGTAACAACCTTAGCAGGTGCTACAGTTTAACTCATATAAGTTTTAAATTATTTATGCGAAACTTGAAATTTCAAGAATTGAACACGCGTTGGAGCACGGCGTTCAACGACTAAGAAAAACAATGGTTTCAGGAAGTAACTTACCGAAACAGCGAGCGACAGTTGCCAAAACGATTCTTTTTCAACAAAGTGATTCATTGTTTCCCAGCACGAAGTGGGAGAATTAAATTCGATCAAAAGACATTCTACTCTGTCAAACATAAAACTATTAAAAGGATGATCTAGAAACACAGAAATCTTTTGGCTGTTAATTAACACATTTGGTGGAATTTTCTAAAAAGCGCCGTGTCTGACCTGGCTGGAGTTTACCACTCGTAAGTCATTGAAAAGTTAGAAAGCGTGACATCGTCCTAAATTTATGGCTCAGAATATATGTTTTTTTAAAAAACAATATCAGGCATCACTTGCTTGCACTCAATATCAATTAGACAGAGCTGTTACACCATGCAGTCACCAACCACCTGCGTTATACTGCATTGCAACATTTTAAGATCAGTTTCAAACCTGTTTTTAGATCCTAAGTTATCGCGATATTTTTGTTTGCTCGTCAATAGTTTTTTGCAAGTTGTGTAACAACAACAAGAATTATTATAATTAAATCGTTGTAAAATAAAAACAAGTTCTAGATCTTATCTAAACGTTTAACATTAGTTGCTTTCGCTTTCTTAATAAATGTTTTTCCGAATGAAAAAACAAGAAATTCCCAATATTTGTCCCCATTATTTTGATAAATTTGTAAACAATGTCATATCGAAATAAAAGGGCTGTCACGACCAGTGACTTACGTATTACATGCTACAAAATGTGTTTCGGCGTTTTAACCCTTTCAGCCCCAGGCACTTTATCAGCATTTAACTTCTCTCATCATAACTCAAACAAAAATAACTCAACTTGTAATGAGAAAAAAGGAATTGATCAATTGGAATAAGCTGTTGAAGTTAAAAAGCCAAATTCTTCCAAAATGCTTATTTAGAAAGTATCGAGATCAGTTGGGAGAATTTACCAACACGTCATTTGTCGTCTTTTGGGCTTTAAGAGTTAACAAGCCTAAGTCGCTTTATATTTGCTGCTACTTGACTCATAATTTTCTTTGTTGAGCTGTAAGTTTTAAGGAAAAGTGCTACATACATAGATTTGCACGCAATTTTATTCTAAATTTCGAAAAAGCTTCCTACTTTCAACAATTTCATTGGTTATCAATATTTATTCAGATGATCTGCTCTACAGGTTTGAAAAGTATGAACAAAGTCATTTGTTAGTTTATGGTTCTTGATAATAATCCAGCTTTCTTTGATAAGAAATGTTAAAAATGTTATAGTTCCTTAATGCACTAAGATAAATGTAAGCGAATATTTAGAACAGAAAATATAACTCTACATCTAAAAATAACAAATGTAAATACTGTACATCTTACAAATGCAAACTCGGGCTGGTGCAGGCCAATTTTGTATGTGCAGGCGCAATTGATTTTGGTATGCGCAGGCGCAGGCCATTTTGGTATGCGCAGGCGCAATTCATTTTGGTATGCGCAGGCGCAGGTCATTTTGGTATGCGCAGGCGCAATTCATTTTGGTATGCGCAGGCGCAGGTCATTTTGGTATGCGCAGACGCATATCATTTTGGTATGCGCAGGCGCAGGTCAATTTGGTATAACACTGCGCTGGCTTATTTTTCTTTTGGTGACTACAGAGTTACTGCCAAATAGAATTATTTTACAAATCAGTTTTTTCCTTTTTGAACAATTGTGATTGAATATTAACAAAATACCTGTAAAATAAAGAAATAAGTAGTTTTCACTAAGTTTCGTAAGACAAGCTCTATAGTCTTTATGAATGAAAACCTCAGTCATTCCTACAAAATTATAAAACTAACAGCTAAATTTGTTATATTTCTAATACCAAGTAATCTTGTTTTTGATTGAAAGGAAGTTTTTGGTAAGATTCTTCGGTAAAGACGTTAGTTTTGTTTACACAAACATAAAATTAAAATCATCTTTCGGTTTAGCTTTCTCCAAATTGTATTGTTTCTATAAACGCTTTTTGTATTCACACCATCAACTTAAATTTGTTTTCAAATGTTAAAAATCCTTTTTCTTCCCTTTGTTTGTTTATCTGATTTATACGACTTTCCTTGAGATAAGTTAAACATCAAAATTTGTTTCGCCTCAGACGTCCGTCTTTTGTTGGTTGTTTCAAATCCTATAAAAGAACAACCTTCAATTAACAATTTAGTTAACTGAAATTCAAACTAAAGCTAAAGCTAAATCCTTTCCCGAGCCTAGAGGCCCATGGTGCCGGCGCTTATCTCCGGTTTCTGTAGTGTTATGTGGACGGGAGTCATTGCATGACTCCCCCTGGACGGGACACTAACCCATCGCAGGTTAGCTCCCAGCTGAAACTGGTACTCATTTACCAACCTCGTAAGGATGGAAAGCTGAGTAAGCTTTGGCAGAAAAGAAGGTCACACAAATGTTCAATTGTCGGCAGAACCGAGGAATTGAACCTGGGACCTTGTGGTTGGAAGGCATAGATCTTACCAACTGCGCCAACCACGCCGCCAACTAAAATTCAAAATTAAACGATTGATAAATACGTTACTGAACAGTATTTTCCGGGCTTTATTCAAAATTCCCTCAAAATATACAAATATGATATAACACTATGAACAAGCACTAGTTACCTTAACAGTGTCTTTAATTCAGTAGAAACCATTTCAAATGTTAGTGTTTTTTTCAAATCGCCAGTAACGTCTACCACTTTATAACCAGTAAGAAAAATTTCTAATCCAGTATATTTACTTACACCGAATGAAATTATTCTTAAGAAGTGTGAGATGTTGCTCCCAAATTGATTCAAACGACGATTTTTAAAGCTTTTAGATTTAACGCTGTCTTGTCAGCTTGACCAATTTCTAGATCTTTTTGGAAGGGTGCCAGAAAGATAACCTAAACGGTGCAGTTTTTCTGTAACATTTTTCTGTAAAAGCGTTTGCTTTGTCAATGTAAAAAAGACAATATTGCAAAAAATACTTGTTAAACGTTCTCAAAGTTAAAAAGCAGTTTAGAAGTTAAGTATTATTCTCCACGACATTAGGAACAACAGTTATCAAGTTAATACTTTGAAAGAAAGACTTTTTCGCTGACCTTCTTGAGCCGCGAATTACAACGAATTCGCCCCATGTAACAGAATCCACAGAGGTTCTGGATTCCGACCATCTGGATTCCGTATTCCATCTTTTGTATTCCGGATTCCAAGATAAGCCTAAATCACCGGATTTCAAACTTAAGCATTGTTTTTGCAATATTTTCTTTTCGCCCTTTTGAATAACATTGTCATGTTCTTCTGCCTCCATTTTTCATTGTCTTCGAGTTTTTGGCAGCATTTACTTTTTTTGAATTTTTTTGAATTGGTTCTCATTTTGAAATTCTCTAACTTTTTTTTTGTTTATCAAAAAATGAATTCCGGATTCTGAGCACTTTGGATTCCGAATTCCAAATCAAATCTGAATTCCAGATTCCACAGTTGTGGATTCTGGATTCCAACAATCAAATTTTGCTGGATCCCGGATTTCGGATTCTGTTACATGGAGCAAACGAATTAAGATGAGACAGATCGGATCTGACTGTGACAACTTCGATGCTCATGAGTCATGAAGCCCGATTATCATAGAGTCTAGTGAGCGTCCCTGATAGTATGATAACTGTCCCCACTGCGTCTTCAGGCGCGTACGCAGCTTTTCCTACGGGGGGGGGGTGCACTTTAAGCTTAAGCGGACCTTAGGTTATCAGTCCTTAAAATATGATATCTTAACATTTCTGATATATGATATGTGTAACAACAATATGTCATCCGGCATTGTGAGCTTTTCTGCTTTGAAATCATTCGACTATTTTCTACTCATGTTCGTAAGGTTTTTTTTAACAACAATATGGATAAGAAAACATGAAAAAGTCGAAAAATATCTACTATATAATTTGTAGTCCCGACCTGAACGGCTGTCCACTTTCTTTCTTTTATTTCATCCCTTTTTGATAGTTCTTATCTTGCCGTATCTGACCTGACTGAGCGGACCTTTTTATCAGGTGGGGGGAGGGGGGGGGAAACGCACGTGCACCCGATGCACCCCCCCTGCGTACGCGCCTGGTCTTACTGCAAATTCGCCGTTTCGGATGCACGCCCGCGCATATTTCCCCAATGACGTTTTACCCACAGATTGGTTATTTTCTTGCATTACCTTGGGGACTTGCAAAATCCAACAGCCCAATTTTACAAAGAATTTTAGTCATCTTATTAAACTTTCCAAAGAAAAGAAATTTATTTTATCAGTCAAATGCACAGAATCCCAATGTTCATTAGTTTGTGTTGCAGTAGGTTGAAGTGGAATATTTCGATTCTAGATGTTACGTGTTTCTTTGCTATTCCCACTTTGATATCCACTAATGCTGTTTAAGGGGGCGCTTGCTCGTTTCCGCCATTTTAGTCAAATTTCGAGACATTTTTGGCACATATCTCATTGAATATTTGGAAATTTCCAAATCCCCATCATAGCAAGAACTCGTAAATATTTTCAGATTTTTTAATGAGGTTTAAGAATCGGAAAAGCTGCATCGGGAAAGCCGAGTTTTTAGAGAAATTTTAGTTTTAGTGAGTTTTAGGAATGTTTGAAATTTTTTTTTTGGAGTTGATGTTTAAGGGACGGATGCCAAACCGTCTGCTAACCAAAGCTAGACCTTGCATCTGTTTGGAGCGACGGTTTGGCGTTTTTAGTCAAATATTTTCCTCTCCAAATTTTCCTTTATTTTTTCTAATTATCTACTCAAATGAAGGGGGTAGCGCCCCCTTAATGAAGGGGGTAGCGCCCCCTTAATTTGTTATCCACTATTCTAAGGAGCGCTCGCATGAAATCGAGACTAAACCAAAAAAACAAAACAAAAACGAACAAGTACACAAAAACGTTCTACTGCATGAATAGTTTCCACATTCTTTTCGGAAACATGAATTATTCTCTATTTTTTACATTTTTAATTTGGATATCTTGTAATCTTTAGAGTATTTTAATCGATATTCAATATTCAAAAAAACTTAATGCTACGGTATATAAAAGAAATTAGATATTCTATTAGCAAACACAAAAATAAAGTTTTTTCTTTCTTATCTTTTTTCTAATTCTAAAAGATTCAAAGATAAACTGAGCCAAACTAAACCATATTAGCAATAAGAAGAAAAGCAAAAAAAAAAAAAAAAAATTCAACAGTGCAATATTTTTACAAGCTCAAGTGCCAATACTTGGTGCAATCGTTAATGTTGGCTCCAAGGGTAAAACAAAGATCTAGAAAATAACGAATTTCTTAGACATTTCTATTTTCTAGGCCATTCTTCTGAACTTAACCAAATATTTGTGACGTTGGTCGTGATAAAGAAGAGTGGTTCTATGTGAATTGAACGTTTTTCATTTCATCTTGACTTTCTATGGTACTACAGATATTTTATTCCCATAAAAAAACCACGTTTCACTAAGATTAGTGTTTCAAACTAGATTTTTAAAACGTTTATTTTCTACCGACTCAGACTCATTATCACATATCACTCTATCATACTGAACAACGAAATTATATAAGTCCACACTAAAGCATTCAAAACTTAAAAATAATTATTTCGTTCACACCAAGACGATTACGTATTGTAACGAAGATTACGCTTTTATTTCAATAGGGAACTAAGTTGTGCTGTCCGTACTTTAGCCTTGATTAAAGTTTCCATCGGTAGAGTAGCTAGTATAAAACTACGATTTCACTTACAACCTTCATCAGAGCAGAGACCTCACGTGCTTCTAACGAGCTGATTACATAAGAGGCAGAAAGATTGTGTATTATCTTACAGAACCACAGGTAGCCCAGGCTGAATGAGTGTCAATTTACAGGAGAATGTATGGGGATTTTTGAACCTTCAATAAATGACTCAAACTGTAATAAAATTCAACAAAAAACTTATCAGTGTCTTGCTTTATTCCTCTTTAGTCCTCTGACGACGTTTCAGTCGATTTCGTCCGGGTTTAGCTATTTCCCTGCCTAACTTTTTCTCCTTCTTAGTTAGACAGGGAAAAAGTAGCATACATTCCATACATTCTCTCGTAAATTGCCACTGGTCCAGCCTGGGCTACCTGTGACAGAACAACAAAACGAAGAGGCATGTCTTAATGACAACACGGTCAACAACTAATAGGATTTTTTTTATCGTCTTTCAACGAAGGTTATATTTTTATTTCATTAGGAAATCAGTTTTGTTATCCCTACTTCATCCTTGATTATAGTTTCCATTGGTAGAGTAGCTGATTTTCCAAACTAAGATTCCACTTACAGTCTTGCATGACCAGAGCGCAGGGACCCCACGTGCTTTTTGCGAGCTGATTACATAAGAGGCAGAAAGATTGTGTTTTATCTTATAGAACAACAAAACAAAGACAACACGGTCAACAAGGTCGGCAACAAATAGGAATTTTGCTTTCTTTTTTGTTGGCCCAGTGTGTAGTGTCGAAAACGCAGTGAAAAACGCTAAATTTTATTTCTATGCGTTTATGAGAAACTCAAATCTGGGGTTTAAGAAAATGTAATTTCCGGCGATTGAGTGACTTTAGGAACGAATTAGACAGAAATTGATATTTCTGTGGCACGGTGTCAACAGTAGAGATTGGGTTCGAATTAGAGGAAGTGTATTGTGGGTAATAAGTTGAGTATATTAGATGAATAGAGCACGTGTTGAATCAATCTAGGCTCTGACTCCAACCTACGCACTTCGAGTAAAAATTTTATATAATAATTTTCATACTGTTGTAATTTTATCACTTTAAGATGTTGCCAAATCATGGCAGGAGAGTGATGTAAATGACTAAGGTTGTAAACTTAGGAATCCTTTACATCCCGGAGTCCATTTTTCCCACAGGGTTTTTGGTTTTTGGTATCCGGCAGTGATCACAAGTTGTATATATCGTTATGAGGATTGTGTACAATATTCAACGAGTCAAGCCTGATCCACCAAAATAAACCAAATGGGTCTTATTTGCCTGTTGTGTAGTGGAGCAGAAATGTTTATTTTTGTAAACATGTCCCAAAATCTCAACGAAGCAACATTTGAACCAGAAAATATAATGCATAAATTTCTCAACCTGAGATTAGACTGCAGAGTGAGACTGGCTAAGTTAAGTATCAGGGGGAACATCCTTCAACGCCCCCCACCCCTCCCTCCCTCCTTTTCCCCTTCTCTCCCGAAAACAGCCAGTGAAGAAATCGGACTCAATTTTAAAATTTTGAGACTCTTTGACTTCGACGGAAGTATTGCGGCTTCTGTCTACATACTAAACTTCAATTTTTTCGCAGAGCTAGGCATTTAAAAATCCAAAACTTTCCATTGCCTTCATAAATTACAAGACTCGATTTCCCAAAACTTTCTGAAAATTTCATTTTCAATTTCAAAAGCTTTCCACGATCTTCCAAAACTTATAACCACCCTGATAACTTATATGACGACTCCTTTTCCAACTAGCCTATACTATCCACAGATTAACATACTATACTATACTATACATATATATATATAGTAAACCTTATTTATAGATTCTAAAGTCTGTGTCTATTTTGTATTTTCTACGGGAAGAAAATGTTGATAGTAACTCTTGGTAACATCCGTCATGATCTCCTGCATGCATTCTGGTAGTTCTGCCGAAAACATACCTGCAAAAAACAAATATGTTTAAAAAACGTTATAAACACTTATCAAAAGATCCGTTAAAATCTCTATGACTGACCAATATATGTTGAGTTTGATCTCAGGAAAGCCCAACCTAAACTAAACGTCAGAGGCTTGGACACGAGCGCTTGGAAGAAAAAATCTCGATTTTGAAGTAGGACGGACGTATCTTATTTCACCATCTTAAATCAGACGCAATGAAACCCTTGGGAAATTTTCGAGCGTTAACACACACGTTTTTTCTTCCGCGTCAAACAAATGGAGTTGATTAAAATTTTTTGCATTACTCGGTCAGGTTAATTAAATGAAGTTTATCGATCATGACGTTGTCTTCTACTTCTGAAGCAATAGAGAATTCAATTTTGGAGTTACAAGGAAGCGAAATAACATGTGTGATTGTACTGTTTGAGAACACAGAGTTTGCTAGAAAACAAACCAGTTGATATTTTAGATTGTTCGACGTACTTACTAATCTTTAATTACTCCTACTTTAAAAACTGATACGCAGTTGATAAATTATCCTAATCTGGTTACCAGCCCAGTTTTTTTGAGGCCAGTACTTTTCCAGTTTCGACGAAGGAGAACGCACACTAATCTTTCCGTTGCTCGTGGGCTCAAACTTGATGCCATCCGCTTTTGAGCGATTTTCGTCTGGCTGGCTGGCTATCACAAATGCCTCGACTTCATGTGCGACCGTGAGTGGCATGGTAACAAACACGTGCTTCAATTGTGACGTTTTTCGACAATAATTTATTGTGGTTTTCCTCATCCCCCCAACCCAACAAACGCACTCCTCTAATTTCCAATTATTAGTGATTTGAATTTTAAAAAGTTTTTGAGTACAATACTTAGTTTTACAAAACTTTTCCAGCTCCCAGAAACTTTCTATGGCTTTCAAAGCACAGTAATAACCTGGTTACCAAAACAGACAAAAATCCTCAAGCACTTTGATCTTATTAAAATTCAAGCAAATCTATTCATGTACAAATTCCACAGTAACCAACTACCCGCGGTCTTCGATAGTTATTTCATAAAGTCCAGCGAAATCCATAAATACAAAACAAGACTCTTAACCAGACACGATTATGCACTCCCAAAAACAAGAACTAATTATGGTATCTTCAACGTGAAATTTACTGGAGCAAAAGTTTGGAACGAAATTGATAAAGATCTAAAAACTCTTTCCATGAAGACGTTCAAAGCCAAATTAAAAGAAAAATTCATCTTAAATTAATAAATCATTTAGTACCCTGTTTTGCTTCATCGCTTTTCCTTTTGTTTCCTCTTATTCCCCTTTAACAAACCGATCATGATCTAACTTATTTTAATATCAATAGAGTTCTGGTTGCCTGGAAAGTGTAGCCCTTATGGTTAATCCAGCCAACCAGCACCTAACAAATTCTAAGTGAAACTCTTGTAAATCAGACATACAATTTTAAGGTGAATAAACGTTGTTGTTGTTGGTTGCTACAATAGATATCTCACTCACCAGGTGAACCAATGTAAAGTGTAAATGGTGGCACCACAGTTTCAGGAGGTAAAACAGTATTGTCAGCAATTGCACAGCAATCTTTTAAAACACATCTTCTACCCTGTAAAACAATGAAAGGCAGCTATTGAAAAAAAATAAAATGGTTTTCATGTTTTGATAACAACTCCACCTGGGCATGGCCCAATGGACCAGTCTTCAGCCGTCCTAACCTCGGACAAAGGAGGAGGGTTGGGCTTCGGGCCAGCAAACCCACCCTGTAAAACCATGCCGCAACAAATTAAAACAACTACTTCCAAAACCCAACACATCTCTCATCCCTGTGGCAGAGAAGGAGCCTCAAGACCAGGCAGCATGACACATCATGGCCAAACCCAAAAGGGAGAAGAGGTCTGGCTGTTGAGATGAGGACTGCTAAACGGACTTGGGCACAGCTCCAAAGCACTGCTCAGGACTGGGAGAAATGAAGGAGGGAGGCCATTGGTCCATATCTCACCAGAGGCCAAGGGCATGAGTGAGTGATGTTTAGATAACTAGATGTGAACTAGTAACAGGTTGGGAGAGCAATATAAGAATTCAGAATGCAAACTGAATGCAAATGGAAAAAAGAAACATTTTATTATTCTACTTTTCAGCAACTTGAAGAAATAAAGCAAGACAAAAAGGCAGCTGACCTAGTGAGAGAGGTGCATAATCAAAGTATTGTTTACATACTTTATAAATAGCGGCAGAGCAACATACAAAATTAATAATTAATATATTATATAACTTCTACAAAAATCAATATTTCATTTCTATGTTAGGATTAAGGAAAATGACATAATTTTGAATTTAAGTAATGGTGAAATAAATTTTCATTACTCAACATAGAATCTATTTTTTTTACCGGCTTGTATTTTCCACAAAAAAATACAATTTCTCAAGGAAAAAAGAAATAAAAACAGTGAACCAAAGGTGACTTGAAAGAGCTATTTAATAATCAAAGTGATTTTATCGACACTAGGTTGAAATTAAAAATCATTGCTGTAAATGAAGTACGAAGCTGACATTTTGAGCAACTGTTGCTAGCACTCAAAACATCAATTTCTTACTTCACTTATGTAGATGCTTTATCATTTAATCACTGTGTTGATTAAATCATTTGTATTACTTACTAATCAACACTTGAAATAATGTTGATAAATAAATTATCATTGCTTCTTCATTCTTACGGCGATGATAATTTATTTATCAACATTATTTCATAGTTTATATCTACTCGCCGACGCATTT
>JAOEHV020345602.1:0-11236 GCA_025447995.2 Isaurus tuberculatus | reverse complement strand
TCTTCGGCACAAAAGAAGGGACAAGGCTTGACGGGACACTTGACGTAACGAAATCCTTTGGCTGACATTTTGTGATCACAGATGGACTGGTGGAAAGGGCAGTAAATTGTCTTGGGTGGCAAGACTTCGTAAAAGAGAAAAATAAGGCGTATAAAACTAATTTACTGGACGTTACATCATCAGGATTGATTATATACAAATCTCCGATTAAAGACTTTTCATTGTATTGAACAGTACGTCCAAAGTTTAAAGTGTTATTGATGTTTAACAAAAGATTTTCGCTCTTTATACAAAAGTCAAACTGAATGTTGAGCGTTTGTCTTCTTTTACGACTAAAAAGCACCGTTGTGAAGTCGTAAAACAAGACATAACCTCAAATTTAAGAATGATGCTAAGAACGAAACCTCTTGTTAAACATCAATGACTTTGTACTTTTGGGACTTATGGTACAATGATATAAAAACTCTTTAATATGAAACTGTAATCACTCTTGATAATGATGTCTGAGACTTCGAAACGCCACGTAAGTTTATACGTGCCCGCTAATTTAATTTTGTGTTAACGCATTAAGGCGTAGACTAACTTACCTATACGGTATGATTGCTGTCGCTTTATAGTTAGTTTTTGGTTTGAATTCTCGAGTTATCGTACACAGTACAGTCAATCATGGCTATTGGATAGGGTGAACCTTGAAATTGGATAGTACGAGTCTTCGCATCTTGCTTAGACGCATTGCAAGAGGTTTCTACAATTGGGTGTGCAAGGGATCCTGGGTAGACTGCGAGTGCAAAACAACTACCCAGGGTTCCTGCGTACTTAGAATCTTTTTTGCAGTCTGCCTTTTCATTGATTACAACTGTTGTCTCCCCTCGGTCGCTTAATGCGACCTCTCCGACAGCAATAAGAATTGAGTTGATCAAACAATCGTGACCTTCTAAGTGAATGAATATTTATTCTAACCAAAAAAACTAAAACATGATAAACTGTAGAATTTGTAACAAACAATAACTCTGTACCTGTGTTTGTGTTGCATTATAACCAACATTATTTAAAACTAAAACATAAAAAGCCGATAACTCAACAAATGATGGTAGTTGAAAGAGACAAAGAGCAATCGTGTTTCCGAATATTGAAAAGCGAATAAAAGATTATTTTGATTCCAAAAAAAGGAAAACGGGGGATGGGGGTGAAAGAGGGTGATGGGGTAAAACTTCGAAAATTTGTCATATATTTTTAAAAAGTTGCTTAGAAAACAAACAAACTGTTCAGTAGAATCGTATGTGAAGAAAAAATTAAAAAGAGAAAAAATAGCAAAATATACGTAAAAAGAAAAAATAGCAAAATGAGCGTGGCAAGTGGTCATCACACAGAGCATCACACATTAGGAGATAATAAAGTTAAAGTATATAAAGCTCGGATAAAATTATGCAGCACTGTGCTCCACAGTTGAAATTGTCAAAAAGTACTGACAGGAACAACTTCGCACTGTAACTTGATACAATACATGTACTACCATTGTACACACGCTCTTGAACTAAAAACTGGGCATACATAAACACCGGAAGGCCTTTGAAGTCGATTTTCAACCATAAAAGAATATATTGCAGTTAAGAACAAAATAAGAACATTTTGAGTCTCAAATTGTTGAAAAAATAAGAACATTGAGCCTGGGCAAATTTTACTGGTTCTTAATAATAAAAAAAAAGTGTATACAATGAGAAGATTTGATTACATTTTAAACTAGACAGATTAAATGTTTTTTTTTCTAATTTATGAATAAGTGGTTATTATGTTTTTGTAAACACAAATGTTAAGTTTTGGTTGTGTTTATAGTCTGCCTTAATTACATGATTATATATTTCTATGCGCTGATTGGTTGTTTAAAACCGAGTTCCGATATCTGTTGTTTGTGGGTACAATACTTTTTCTTTCAAAAAAAAAAATTATACTGAAAATATGTTAATCGTATCAGTTTTTAAATTGTCTATAGCAGTACAAAAACAAACGGTTCGGTAAAAATTATATTTTATTTAAGTCATTTGTCAATAAATAATCACCACGGCTCTAGGTGAAAGACTAATGGGAATTGTAAACAGCAAGCGATGGAGATATCTAACAACAAAACCAAAAACTGGAAAACGAAGTCGGTGAGAAAATTTTTAAATTTCATTTAAAATAGCACAGTTAACATATAGCCTTGCTATTGTTTTCATAATTCATCATGGATACTGAACAGACACAAAACTCTAAAAACGTCCCGGAAGATTTGAAGCAAAATTGACGGCAATGCATTCACACAAAGTTATAAAAATACGTATATTTTTTAACTACAACAAGCTGCAATGTTTCTTTTGATCAAAGATTTTTGTCCAAAGCTTTCATTGGATTAAAACATTCAGAATTTTTTTTTCCGATTAACTTTAAAACGTTATTGTGTATTCTCTAAAGTTTAACATCAAGCGGTGAGTACCATATCACTTTTTCTTACCATTATTACAAAAATTCCATTGAGATTTAACAAAGTAATCAAAACTAAAGAATGTTTCTCTGCAAGTCTTTGACAATCGAACTTGCTTAGAATCTTACACAATTCAAGTCGATGAATTATCTCATGTCAAAGTTCAAGTCGGTTACAATGCATTTCATTTTGTAATACAATACAATCTTTTTGTATCATTTATTTAGTTTTAGAAATGTTAAAATTTAGATTTAAAGATTTAGGAAAAAGACTGTCTGTTTCGGTACAAAAAAATGATTATCACTTCTTAAGACTATTTTTTTGTCGAAAGAAACGCATGACATAAATACTAATAAAGCAAACTGTATGCACTCTTTTTTATAAGACGTTGAGACTGAAAAATGCCATAAAATTCAGGAACAAGTGAAGAAAATACGGCTATTAGGAGTCTGGACATCTTCGTGGTTTTTCATACTTGCCAGCTGGGCAAGGAAGTTTCATTAAGGTATCTATTAAAGGTACGCCAAGTTTGTACTCGTCAAAATGGACGAGTAATCAATCTTTCTTAATCGTCCGCACAAATTTTAGGTCTTCTCGGACGAGCGGACGACTGCGAAGATAGGCCCCGCGAAGGGCAAGGAACAATTATTTCGTACCTTGCAGAAAATCATACAAAATATGTTTTTCGGCTAATGTTCGTTAGTGCAGCATCTTCTTAGAAACTAAAATGTGAAAGTCGCATGTGTTAATTATAAACATAAGCTCAAATAAAGTGTATCTTTAGACAAATAGTGTCTGTACCAAGAAGAAACTCAATTTTTTTGTTTCATAAATAATAATGATGACAATAATAATAATATTAATATTGATTTCAATTTTTATATATAGCGCTTATTCTTACTCATATTTTTACTAAGAATTACCCTCAGTAAAACACACAGGCACAACATCGGGATCACCCCCCCCCCTGCCAATTTCTCCACTTTAGCCCATAAAATGGACCACAATGCCCGAAAAAGTGATTATGATAAAACAGCAAAATGCAAAAACCACCCGAACTCAACTCCGCGGTTTGGCCAGAACGAAACAGCTGTCCACGGTTGCTCCAGTTACTTGCATTGTAGGTACTCGGGTGAAGCTAGTTGTGCGCATGCGTGCAGGTTCTGGCCAAACCGCGGAGTTGAGATCGGGTGGTTTTTGCTTTTTGCTGTTTTACATTATGATAAAAAGTTTTGCCTGATTGCCATTATGCACAAATTAACTTGCAAATGAAGTGCTTACTTAAAAAGAACTGGTTTGATGTGACTTGATGTTTGCAGAATTAAACGTTTCGGTCAATTGAAAGGTGCGTCTCACAGGACATCTGGTCATTGCTTAAAGAAAATGTTTGAAAACTTAATTTACATGATGACTCATTAAAGACGCTAAATACACATTATTATTTCTTTATTTTAACTTTTTTTAGAGATGTGTATTATTTCTAGATCGTTCCGATTTTTTAAAGTTTAAGGCCACTGGCTATGCGCCTGGCCGTAAATTCTTGATATTCAGTAAATTGTCCCATAATACTTTGGTTGATTTAGACAATGACATGCAAACCCATCTTTAATTATTACGACAATTCTGAGGTTTTCCTGGGAGACTATGCAAAATATGCATGAGACGCGGAAGCAAACAAGGTGTGCATAAAATTTACTGCTTCGGTTGCTAAGTTTTTAAGCACCTTATGTTTGCAGAGGCTGAACCTGTTTGTGGCAAAACATTCAAAGTTTTTCTCCGTTGATAGAAAAAAGAAGGTTAACTTAATATATGAAACAAGAATATGGGTAGTTTCCCTACGAAGAGTGAAAGTTTTCAAAGGTTGTGCAATTCGACGACACAGTAAGCAGATTCAATAAATTTGTTTTGTTTAGTTTAAAAAACAACTTGAAATTAACTTAGCCTTTTGGACTGATCAATACAGCAGCAAATTCCTCTTTCACATTTCACACTATTCCAATAAATTATAATTAGTTTGATTTTTTGCAAACTAAGTCGACAAGTATTCAAAATGAACAAAACTTTTCACAAGCTAATTAAAACACAATCAGCTTTCGTGTCCATTGTAAGCTCAAAAGCATTTTGTTGTTTTTTTACGCTCCTGATTGATCTTTAGTTAACAACAGAAACATACTTCAAACACGAGATAATCCGCTTCTGGATATACGGTTAATAGTCTAGTAGCCAAATTAAAAAAGAGCCTTATTTTTCGAGTTGGCTGCACCCCCTGGGTGGCAAGCTGCTCTTGATATCATTTTAAAGCTTAGAGATTACTCTTTCCAAATCAGCTTGTTGCCACCTGGAAAAAGTGTCCAAACGCCTTGGTAGCCTGGCTTAAATACCCACACTCCTTTACACAGAAATTCTATAAACATTTTCACTGGAGACATTTATGACCTGTTATTTTGTTTAAAAACATTTGAAATTGATTTTTTTGCGTTATATCAACAATCTGCGAACCGTTATGACAAAAGAATTCATTTCAAACAGATTTTTACCATTTAATTTTTTATTTAAGCTATTTATATTGCAAATTTAAAACCGAATTTGAACAAACAGATAATATCCTTTGAAGTGCGCTTGTTCCCACAAGGAATTACTTAATTGTCAGCTTTTGTTGGAACATGTATTTTTAAAATGCAACCTTTATACCCGCATTTTTAATACCTGATGATGGTCAAGTCGACCGAAAACGTTTGTTTTTAAAACTTTTAAACTTTTATAGCCTAATTTTAATAAAAATGATCTAATCCTACCGGTGCGGCGGAAAATAAAAACCCAAAAAGCATCAGGCTTCAAACACACTATGCTTTGGCTAGAACCCTGCTTCGCCCTTACTGCAGGGGTTTATCAGCATGGACCGAAAGCGATTAAGAGAAACAACCCCTTTACACCACTGCGATATTTCAAGGCGAGCTCTAAAAGCTACTTTAAACCAAGCTAGCACTCCACAGTTAACGATAGGTGTAGAAAGCTTTGAAGTCCTTAAAAAATAGAAACACGAGACGAAATCAACAGGACCATATTACGTAAATTACCAAGGATATTAGAAGTACTGCCATCTTTTACCTGAAGATTAAGTCATTAATAACCTGTGTGTTTTTTACGCAGGCTTTTTCCCGTTACGAATCGTCCGTTCATTTTGAAACGGTGTTCACCCAAATACAAACACTCTTGTTGCGAAGAAATTCAACTTCCAGACCTCATTCTGCTCACAATTTTCTCTTACCTCAACATCAAGGACCGTCTTAGAGTGTCGGCCGTCTGTAGAAAATGGAGGCAGATGAGCCTGGACCCGAGCCTCTGGAGAAAAATTGATCTATCGAATGTGAACTCACCTGATAATTTCAGTATCCAGGATAGCAATATCATCTTTCTGACAACCCACGTCTCAACATCAACTATACGAGAAATCAGCCTCTCAAGTCGGTCATGCCGCAATATCACTGACGTTAGCTTGGACTATATCGCCCGGTACTGTCAAAGATTGCATCTGTTAAGTTTGTCGAGCAGGAAGATCACGGACGCAGGCTTGAAAATATTTGTAGAGAACGGAAACTGTCCGAATTTAAAGGTTCTCAAACTAGAGAGATGCATCAAAGTGACTTATGTGGGTTTTGCTCAAGTCTTGCGAAAACATACAGAACTTGAGAGACTGAGTGTCGCAGGAAATAACTGGGTAAAGCAAAACGTTTTGTATGACATTTCACAGTTTTGTCCTGATCTGAAGTTACTAAGCATTGAAGGCTGCAAAAATGTAACAGATGAAGCACTTGAGGTCCTCCCAACTCGATGTAAAGCTCTAAAGCACATCAATATCAGAAAGACAACAAGTTTAACAAATTCTGGTATAGAAAGATTTCTTAAGAAACTTCCCGTTTTGGAATCATTGGAAATAGGTATTGTGCGGAAAAGTCGGACGAATAGCGAAATTTTAAATATCATTGCAGACAACTGTGTAAATCTAACTACTTTGGATTATCAGGACTGTAATAGACTGCAGCTTGATGAGGCCCTCTGTCACGTGGCTCGTGGATGTCCCAAGTTAGAATTGCTTGCTGTTCGACAGTACACCGTGATAAACAGAGACACTATAGATATTTTAAAAACTTTATGTCCTAAGTTGCGATTATTAGATCAGAACATACGTTTTTATGATTACTAATCTTCCTACTTTGTATGAAAAAGTGACAGCATACATATACTTAAGTCGGTAACAGACGAGGGTGGGGGGAGGTCTTTATGGATCGGGATGTACAATCCTATAGTCCTAATTAAGGCCCAGGCGCTATTTCATACCAATTTCTCTCTATAATTTCTATTATTATATGGCAGGCTCGCTGAGCGGGCAAGATGAAGTGAATTCTGTGTTCTGATTGGTTACACGAGCGGGCAAGATAGGCCCATCTTGCCCGCTCGGGTTTTTCAGTAGTAAAGTGAAATTCTTTGACCATATAAGAAATCCTTTATTGAACAAGCATGTTCGTTCAGGATAGCTAGATATTGGCCTCATTTTTTTTTTTTTTTGCATTTTCATAATAACGCAAAAAAAGAACTTGGCCAATATCCAGCCATCTTGACCTCACGCTTGTTCAATAACGCACCCAGAGTGTTTCTATTAAGTCAGATCGATTTCCTTACTCAAGCATTTTATCCCTCAACAAACGCTAATTGCCAGTTATAAATCTTAGATCTTACTTCACCTACCCGTTGAAAACCCTGCATAGAATGTTTCTAAAACCTATATTAAAAGAATTAACAATTCTACAAAAAAGTCATTAGGCTATAACCCCGTAAAGCAGGCCGCACACTAGGCGAAAACAACGCCGCGCTGTTTTCGCCTAGTGTGCAGCCTGCTTAAGAGTGAAAAACGCGCGTTCCTTTCTGAGATAGATAGATTTTAAATTAGTAATTTCTCGCAGATTTCTCAAATTTCGTCGCAGAATGGACAAGACTGACCATAATTGAAGCCACCAGGAGAGCCCAGAACCGTAAGGAATGGAAGAAATTATTGTGGTCTCTAAAGGTGCACCTACGGCCGCCTTAGGCTATGGACAATGATGATGATGAATTTCTTAACTTTAATAACCGTTATTTTCCCTCGGACTAGTTGAGGGCATAGTTTTAAATAAATAGCCCGTTCGGCCTTCACTCTGATGGTCAATTAACGCTGTAGCCTTTATATTCATTCGTCGAAATCTAATTGTTATGTAGTCATGTGAAATCAGTGACGTTGAGGGACAAGTGAGCATTGTTTTAAATACTTGAAAATTGACCCTGGTTCGGCATCAAAGGTTGAATTGGTAAGTTCGCAGTTTTATAGCATTACGCTTGCATCTTCCCCCTCTTCAGCTATAAATTCGTCTCCATTCCGTCTTCAAGTGATACACTGGGAAGCATCATTTTCAAAGGGATTGCTTGAAGACGAGACTTCTTTGTTTTGTGTTTTGTGGCAGTTTGCTTTTCTTTCCCGTTAGTTTTGGTTTCTTCATCTGAATTGGCATTTTGTTCTATTTCAAATTCATTGTCCGAGCAGTTAACCTCAGTTTCCAACGGTCTGTGTGATAACCAATGAACTTCCCTTCTCAGAGTCCGCGTTGGTGGGGAATGTATTTCTACTTGAACGAAATGGCCATTGTTTTGGGTACAAAGAAAGTCAAAATGTTTCATGTTTTGTGTTTTCTTTGGTTCTTCGCAAGTTTCTACGGATACCGGATAGGAAGGTACTTTGAGTTCTGAGTCTTTTTCTTCAAGTATAGAAGAAACTTGCGTCGATGTCAGTGATTTGTCTTTCTTTGTTAGAGAGAAATTTGCTTCTCGGACAACAAACATGCATTGCGCAGTGGTTTTTTTCTGTAACCGATCGATGCTACTGGCAGACGTGTTAGATTCAGGTGAACTATCCCAACTTTGTCCGGGTTTTTCTTCCTCAAATTGATATGAAAAGTCAGTAAGATCAGTGAACTTGCTGGAAAAGCCTTGATTTCTGAACTGCCTTTGGGGGGTAAATTCATCGAATTCTGGCTGGGATTGTCTGTTTTCATCATTGCTGTTCTCAGGAACCCAATACAGTTCCATTCTATTTTGTCTCATACGTAGCAAATACCTTTGAAAGCAGAATAAACGAGATAAATGCCATCGAAGGTACTGTATGAACCGCTCACACCTCTTTGCATAAATTATTGGTTTGAGGGCACAGTTACAACAAAATATCAAATAGAATACAATTTGCCAATCAGGAGAAATATAACGAACGACGTGAAGTTTCAACAAAGCTGAACTGATAAAATATGGCAGAATCAAGACCATGTATATAATGAGGGCAAGTGTCGTTGCGTAGGCCGAATACTCTTTTAAATCTAACGTCGCTCCGCGTTCGTTCCGTACTGTAACTGGTATTATTAAGTTTTTTGATTGTCGTATAGTTTTATTGATCCTCCAAAGGCAAAAAGCAATTATCACAAAGAAAGTCATTTCAACTGTACTTGTAATGGACTCAAAGATCATGATAATTATTGACCCAGAGTGAGTATCGTATTCACAGTGATGAAGCGCTAAGTTGTACTCGGCAATTCTACTCGGGTACGGGGCGGATAAAAGAATGCTCACAGCCCAAATTCCGCCTATTAAAGCTGAAACGTTTCTCCTGAACATGATTGGGTGAGCATCTTTACATATTTCACGGTATTTATTACAAGAGATTAGTACGAGTGTCAGAAGACCAGCGCGCGTAAAGGTCGAGGAACAGAAAATCTCCAAAACACACAAGGGTCGAGTGAAGGGCCATGATCCATTTAACAGCGCTATAAGCGAGATGACCATCTCACCGCTCATGGCCAAATCTGCCACGCTAACGTTGAAAATAAGAATATTTCCCATCGTTTGCATTCTCAAGTCTTTCCAGATTGCACGGATTACGAAAACGTTTCCTAGAATAGTCGTCGATATGATGATAAAGAGGGCTAAAGATTGTAAGGCAATTTTAAGTTGATGGTGCTCATAAGGAACTGTTGAATCATCCGTTCTGTTCATTTTTACAATTCTTGAACTCACAATTCGTTCTTAGTGACAAATAAGTCTAAGCTGCTTTTTTCTGTGTGGTTGTCAGTCAGTTTTATAATGCTACCGGCAGCTGTAATTAAAGTTTAAGCTGATCACTGATGCATGCAAAAGATCGTTCCAAGCCGCACTTATCGGCAAATAATATTGCTTAATGTATAGCCAGTTGCATGGAGTGTCTTGAATTCACTGAGAGTGTTTCAAAAGGAGTTTCTCTAAAACAAAAGTATATGCGGGTGGTACAATATATCCGCTTTACTTTGAGTTGTGGTTAGTCGCAGAACCTCGCATTTCAGTTGTTTCTTTAAAAGTTTCTAGATGTCTTTTTCGATTTCTGCCGTAAGTAAGTTTCCTGTCAAACCAAAACCAATTTTACTGACAAAAAAATGAGCTTCAGTAAAAACCCATTTGCAAATAATAGCAGAAAAAGAGTTGTTCAAGTAACTCAATCATAAATTTTCCATAAAATCTTGGGAGTTCGACTGATTTTCCTGATTGATACAGAAAATATATTTCAAGGTAGCTGTCAGGAAAATCTTTCTGCTTGACTCGTTTGCAGCGGTGAATATCCAATGGAAATTATACACTTCACTCATATATGTTCGTATATACTTCTATGGTCTTTTTAAAACGGGTAAAGGTGAATTTTCCCTTCAACAGCACATTTTGAATACATTTGAGAGCTAATACAGCTGTTTAGGATATAAGGGATATAATAATTGCAAGCAATTTTGAAGGTCCGTCGCTTCTTTTTGTTTTAAAGACAGTGAAAACGAGGAGAATTGCGTAAAAATCAGCGCAATTTATCTCCTATTGAAGTTACATACGTCATTCGCACATACTCTGGAAACTTCTATGGCCTCTTCAAAACGTTTATCTTTACCTAATGGCTGAAATTAACATACGCTTTTCTTCAACTACTTACCTTACCTGATTACGATTTGAGGGATGTTACTAGGATTTTTAGAGATCCGTCTATCCTTCCCTTTGAAAGACAATGAAAAAAAGAAGATTTCACGGACAGGTATCAGTCTAGCCCAGTTCGTTCCGTCTATGACTATGATACAACCAGGCAAATCAACTGCGAATCGTTTGATAATCTACACATTTTTTTTAAATTACTTTCATTTTACTTTACCAGTTGCTATTTGCCATTGGGAAGTTATTTAGCTAGAAAACTTGTTGGTATCTTCCGCTAACGTCTCCAAATTCTTACCCCATCTTAAAACAGTTTTGCGTCAGTCAAATTTATTCATTTCAATTATTTTGATCTTCACTTGGACCCCTTTATAAAAAACATTAAGGTTACAACCCGTTCTACTGTTCATCAGTAGACTAACTAAAAGCTGATGCAAATCTGCATATGGCATGCAATGGAAACAAAGCCTATTGTTTACATGGATGACTAGAAGTTGATGAAATCTGCATATAGCATACCATAAAAACAAAGCCTATTGTTTTACATGGATGATTAGAAGTTGATGCAAATCTAGATATAGCATACAATGGAAACAAAATCTATTGTTTACATGGATGACTAGAAGTTGATGGAAATCAACAACAATTTTTATTTACCCCCAGATTCTCATATACATTTTTTTTCCTTTCTAAAAGAGATATTATTAAATCAGGGGCACTGGCCCCCTGAAATAACTAAAAAGCTAATCTGGTCAGGGGGCC
>JAOEHV020345601.1:0-24646 GCA_025447995.2 Isaurus tuberculatus | reverse complement strand
AACTGCCAGGATCGAACTGGGGACCTTGTGGTTGGAAAGCAGAGATCTTACCAACTGCGCCAACCACGTCCGCCCTATATAATAACTAATACTACTGTAGTAATAAAAGAATGTCAAGAATTCAACAAATTAGCCACTGCCAGCCCTAAAATTTACAAACTATCTACTTTTTCTCAAGTATATAGAATAGTAAAATTTATATAGTACTTCTAAGTGATGATGTCACAAAAACATGATTTGTGAAATCACTACTTTGGTTTTAACATCCAAAAACAACAAGATGAAAATTGCCTCCGTGCCGAAATTTAGCATCTTGTCACCAATAAGTGATGAGATATTGCCACGGTCATGCACTGATGACCCCATATAAATCCTTTTTAAACTGGCTTGGTTCCTAACCTTAAGAACCAAGCCATTTTTTTAGAAGGATATGTATGGAGTCATTAGAGTATAACAATGGTAAAAAATTTTATTTATGTCGCCGACAATTGGCAAGGATACATTTTTAGTCTTGATCTCTCGGATGATCTCAACTAATCCCATAATTTCACAAATTTTAATTTTTGTGATGTCAAACTTTACCACTCAGACTATTGTTAACAAAATTTCTTTACTTTCCTTAAATCCAGCAAGTCTTAAAATGGAGAGAAAGAACGTACAAAATAAACAAGAATTGGCTCGCTGGTAAAATGTTTTTAAACTTACTTGGCTGTAGCTTCTGAACACACATGGCCACAAGGAACAAAGGCACGTGAGGGAGTAACATCTTCACCTTCGTAAAATGCAGTCTCTCGGCCTAAACTCAGTTGAACATAGCTGCTTTTCTATGAATGATTTAAATAACAGGCAAAGAAGTTATTAGTAAAACTTATAACATTAGTATAATCAATAAATTGATAAACTAACTACAATATATATTAAACATGGTATTTATGCTAGGCTGTAAGGCTGATCCTTGGGAGTCAATTGTTAAGATTAAAAATACAAATAAAGCGAAATTAAAATACTGACAAAACTAACATAAAAACAAAAGTAAACAATACAGAAATAGGCTGGTCAGACAAATATTATTTACATAATTATGCCTATATCTCACCAAAATGAGTTTTACGGTAACTGATTTGCATAAAGCAAAAAAAGTTAGTTAACATGTTGTTGTAGATTAGATTTTGCTTTAGACTTTTAGTTTCAGAATTATAATGGCTCAAACACACAAATTTGGCATTTTCTGAAAAAATAGTAGCATGCCAAGTGCCTTCTAGAAAAGAGCATGGGATCTAACTTTTTTTGCTCTATTGGAATCTGTAAAAAACCCATTTTTGTGAGATTATAGGCACTTTAAGCCTAACTTTCACTTTTTACAAAACTTGCAAGAGTCATGGCTAATTAATATAATTTCAGGTCTAGCTGCAGGGTTCGAAATTCACGGGTGCCACGGCACTAATTGCGCCCATCTATACCTCAATTGCGCCTAGCGATGGGAAAATTGCAGATACCCAGGGGCCAAAAATGACCCCCAGAACCTGGGAGCAAAGCAAAGTCAAAAGTACAGTAAAATGAGTTACTTCCTCACGACATTTGGTGAATAGCTCGATCCTCACAGTAATATTTGACCTGGTACAAATTTTTAAAACACAATCGGCTTGAAACCATAGAATAAAAGCAACAAAGCTCATGAGTCCGCACTGTTTGGATTGCGATCGATGATCAAGTACGTCGACTCTTTTCGATTTTTCCAATATGAAGTTCTCACCCCTTAAAAATGTCCCCTGGGTTCTGCCCAATGTCCCCTGGGTCAGACGTATACTAGGAAGACCAGGGGCCAAAAAATGTCCGAGTTCATAAGGTGAATTTCGAACCCTGAGCTGGAATATAAAAACTCTTTTGGACAATATATGACTATGCTAAACAAAAAATATTTGGTTTGATTAGTCAATTTATCACACAGTAGCTTATTCACAGAGTTTTACAGTAGAAGAAATGAAGTCTTTAAAATTCAGACTGATGATTTGCAACAAACTATTAACTTGTGCCTGACATTATTAATTTTTAGTAATTAAACTGTAAAAAACTTTTAGATAGTAAATTTTATTTCTTAATTTTTACATAAATTCTTGTTCACCTTACACTGTGTATCTCATAACCAGGCCTGTCAGTGAAAAAATCAGTAGGTGTGCAATCATTCACTCACCTTGGCTGACTGAGACGTGTGACAGCGTGCAGTGACTTAAGTGACTAAAAACGCAACAATGTAGGTGCTTGTAGATTTCGCTGCTTTTTTACCGCAAAGGAGACAAACTGTCTAGACTGCTTTCAGCAAAAACAATTATTTTTTGATACATTTAAATGGGTTTTTCTTAACATGATAGCTCATTTTTTATGACGACCTCAACTTTTGAGGGGCGACTAAAAAATAATTCTTGAATCAAAAAAGAAAACCAAAAGGACCCGCACCTACATGTTTTTCCGCTAATTCTAAAAGAAAAGAAAGAAGTCACTGCTTAGAAATACCAAGAGTGATAAATTATATATTTTAAGCATGTGATGGATCGCACATCTGGCTTTCGTTAGGCGTGTGAATAGAAGTGCACATGTGATCGCACACCTTTTATTGACAGCCCTGCACAGTGTAGCCTTAAAACCAACTATTTTAAAAAAGCCAAAAACTATATAATCGTAATAAATAAGCCCTTGCAAATATTAACAAATAATTTAAAAAAATAAATTATTTAAATTACCATAATTATTTTTATACATATACTTCAAAAAACGTTTTTCATATTTGTTTGTGCAACTTAATACTTATAAAAAAAATGAGTTTCTGTTTAATTTTATGACATGTTACTCACTTGCAGACAAACAGGACATGTTCTCATATTATCAGTGATTTCAGTACCAGGTGTGTTCCATGCATGGTAACCATGTACATGACCACATTTGAGGTAAATATAAGGTTCTCTTCCAACACTATATTCTGTTCCACTTGTAGTCTGGCAGGAAAATTTAACTCAAAATGAGACATTCACAGTACCGCCCTCGGGAAACATACCAAATCCCCATCGCATCGGGATTCGGGATCTTGGGATTCGTGCGGGTCGAACAATAGAGTCCCGAAAACAAACTTAGGGATCATTCCGAAACATTTTTGGGATTTTTGCAGAAGTTTTGACTTTTGTACAGTGACTTCATTTGCTATTACAGTAAAAGGAGTTGGTTTTGTAAAGACAATTTTTTTGATCGAGAGTTGTTTCGATCGTGTCAAGTGGTTACATTCTAAAAAGCAGCTTAATTTTGACACCTTACCCACTCATTGTTTCAGTTTATACTTAAAACCAATACATTAATTAGCCAATTGAAATATAGTCAATAACACATTATATTAAATAAATTGACTTTCGTTTTTAGAACTTTGAAAACTCGTAGTTAGCAATAGTGTGATCCAAGAACTTAATATACAGTGTGTTGGATTATGGTCACTAATGTTTCAACTATGTACCTGTGGGGTAATCTCAGGACTTCTTCAATCCCAATTATTAAATTTTCAACCTTGAATATTGTGTTTCTAGCATTCTGATTGGTTCACTTGATCTCTGTTATCAGCTCATATATACTGAATGACCATATATTGAAATTGATTGTGTAAAGTGTTGCAGTCATTTTGTATAATTGAAATGGAACTGAATAAAATTTGGCTGTCTTTTTCAAGTATCAAAGGGTTCAGAAAGCTCATGAATCAAATTAAATAAAACAATTATTCCATTTGCACTTTTTGGATATGAGATGGTTTAATGCGCACTCCTGAAATAATTGTTAATTATCACTCACAATGTAAATCATATTTGTGTATATTATGTTGAGGCTGAGCAAATATGCACTTTTGTGCCAAAATCTTGCTTAAACATTAGCCTCTGGCTAGGGAGATTAGGCAACCATTCCCTGTGTGTAAAGACTTTAAATAATTAACAACTATCCCCCGAAGGGGAGGTGGATAGCGGTGGATACAAGTATACTGAGACGCGAAGCATCGAGGTATATATAAGTGCTAGACACTGACCCTGAGGGGATATTTGTTTTAGTATTTACCAAATCAATTGCGGGATAAAAATGTTTTTCTCTGTAAAAAAATAGAAAACATGTATTTTTTAAAGTTTCTTTTTATAATACGCGTGCTCGTTGTCACATGATAAGCATTGACTGTTCACATGCTCATTTGCTGGTTTGAATTCATTCATTCATTCATTCAAGCTCAAACCAAATAATGCAAGACTTTTGTGTTGATTCAAACTGTAAATATACAGAAAATATTGGATGAAACTTTATCAAGAAATTGAAGAAAGTTTTTGTCTACAAGTATATACGTATTGCTAGAACAAGAAATATTTATTTTGCGATTGAAAACAGAGAAGCGAAGTTGTGAAACATGTCGCCAGGAAGCATTTCGTGAAGGAAATGTTGACAACGATCTTGGCTCATTTTGCAGAAATAAACGTTTCCACATTCATTTAACCTTTTTCATGATAAATGGGGAATTCGGTTAGCTTTTTAAATGTACTAATCAACTGATTCCCCTGTGGGTTCCACTCCAGTGCAACTTTAGCAATGTTTCCATCTTCTTTTCTCAGTGTATGTTTAATGTCCGGCCTTTACCCATCCTTTCTTTTTTCAAACATTATTTAACATAATATTATTATTCTTTATCTAGCATCTACCCCTAATGTTCTGTATTTATTTTATTTATTCGAAGGTTAAAATAAAGTTGTCTCACGGATCAACATAAATTTCAACCCACTCCAGAAGCTCAACATTTGGCTCCCTCCCCCCTGCAAGTTTAATTAAATTCACATAATAATATTGTCTTGATCATGGGCCTTTCAACACTCCTAAGACTAAAAAAATCCTTTACAAACAGTTCCAAGGTTCTATATAATTATGATGGTTCAATTTAGAAAGTTCCAGAACTCTAAAAAAATTACTGGGTTCTCAGGATGGCCCATACGAACCCTTGCAAAACCACCATTGCTCAAAACTACTTAATGAGCAAGTTAAATTTAACTTTTAAAATGAAACTTTCTGTCATCACAGTTCTGTTGAATTAAAGTTGAACAATTTCTGTTGATCAGTCAGCAAATTTGGCTAGTCAAGGGATTCTTTTCCCTTGTCATCAATCTGAGACTGCGCTTTCATTCTTATTTTGAAAAAAGGAAGCTGTCTGATGACAATTTAGGTTGATTAATTTGGAATCTGTCAATAAAGCAAATGGGCAAGCTAACAAACATGAGTTAAGTCTACTCTGTAAGGTAAATTTATATCTCAATATGATAAGTATGTTTCCAGCAGACCATTTTGATTATTAAATTTGGTTTTCAGATGTTTTTGATCTCATAGTTAAGAAGAGTTCAAACGTGTAAACAAACAGTACAAGTTAAATTGATATTCAATTTGCACATGGAGGTCTGCTTACTGTTTTATCAGACTGGTGTCTCTAAAAAGGATAAAGTCAACTCAATGAAACAGACAAATTTACTTGTATTTACCTGTGAACTTGATGGGAATTGTAGTGTCGTGAGTCCCACTGGACATTGTGGTTTCATCGAGTTGATTTCCTTTCTCATCTTCTCAATATGCTCTTGGGTCTAAAAAGTATGTGACAGTTTTAAACAGTAAAATTAAGGGAAACGTTTGTCTGGTACATATTTAGTATAAGTTTAAACTTCCCTACTGAAATAAGCCATTGCAACTGTTGTAGGTAATAAAAAATTATAATAATAAATGGCTTAGTTTAAGTCTAATTACTTTATATTGACTGATCATTGGTTCTATTTGTATATTAGACAGTCAACAACTGCATGTGACTGTAATTATTTAGAGTAATGACTGATACTTTTATCATGTTCGGATCAAAGTACCGTAGTCATTATCCCTTATTAAATGGTGGCAAAACTGATAAAAATAGACTTTTAAGATTACTATGTGACAATTAAAGGTGGTCAGACTGCAAATATTCAACTAAATGGTATATCAAACTTGCTTATTTTTTATGTACGTGCTTCAAAAGGGAAGGAGTTTTTCTTACTGGCATTTTGTTCATTCCTTCAGCTGACCTCCACAACAGTACAGCCCCACACAAGTCAATCATTGATCCATCCATTAGAATATTACTCTCTCCATCAATCTGTAGAACATTGCCACAGATTTACAAACTTAAACTACATGTTTTTAATACAAACACACAATTCTACTTTGCCACATCTTTGTTTGACCAAGGTATTTCAAAAATTAAGTGAGAAATTTGTAAAATCTGTCCTTTTAAAATTCAAATTAGCCTTTGAATTATTGCAGATAGACACTTTATTTTATTTTTGATATAGAACTTGTACTGCAGGCTGTTATTAAAAATGACATTTATTTAGGAAATGATCTTCACAATTATTAATTATGAATTTAGTAATTGCAAATTAATTGAATTAACATCTTATATGTCTTATAATTAATTAATGTCTTACATGTAAAGATTGTCAATGCACTGTAATATAAGTATTGTAATATTTTTTATATCCTTTTTTTCAGTTTTTTGCTCTTGCAAAAATGTACTAACTATACATATCTAGTGTCTAACGCAAAAACTTATGGTTAATTTAGACACCAGGAATTCACGAATCGGATTCACTTAATATCTATAAGCAAAGTATAACAAACAATTAAATGTAACATACAGTAGTGTAATCATTTCTATTTACTGTAACTAAAAAAAGAGAATGCAAATAAACATGTATTGTTTTGTATTGCAAAAAAGAAGTTTGTAAAATAAGGCTGCAATGAACTTTGAACTCATGATCTCTACAATACCAATGTACTGTGTATGTGCAACAGGCCTATGGATGCAAAGTTGTTGCGAACAGGTCAATTAAGTTGATCCTTAATCCCACTTATCTTTATTTCAAAAGACTCTGAAATACAACAATTAAACTCTAGATGCTGTAAAGAATAATTAATTTTATTCCACTCACAGACTTTCCTTTCTCCATTGCTGATCTCGTTCTTCTCAAGCCAAACACATTTCCACAAATGGAGATCTCCCTCCATATTCCTGCCTGATTACTGCCTGTTCCCTTGGGGTTCATAAGAAAAATGCCATTCGTAGTTAGTCCATCCATCATGCCTCTCGTACATGGCCATTTTGGAGCTCGCTCTCCAAGGAAGATTTTGTTTGACTTGTCAAACCCTGCATCATTTCCGAGTAAATAATAAAAAAAATTACAAAATACAATGGACTGGCTGCATGTATTTAATGTATAAGGGCAAGAATACTAATTTAAGTTATATTTAGTCTTATAATAATTATTATTATACAATCATACTGTATTTGGTACAATTAACAATTTAAAAATTAATTAAATCAAAAAAGACAACTTTTCCAAAAAAGTTTGCTTCATTGTGCTTTTGAAATCCCCCTGTATGTACAGTACATCATAATTTCAAAAATTACCTTTTACCCAAAAAAACTTTGGACCATCCCTCAACACCTGTCTGAACACCAATATTAAATTTCTTTTCCATGAAAATTATTTCACTCAAGATATTTTTTGTTTGATCCCCATGCAATGGCTGCTAAGACTCCTACTGTTGAACCCTGTACTCACTTGGGCACTTAAAGCAACAAAGATAAGCATTATATAAAAATGTCAATAAAATTATTATTATTGCTAATAATACCAAGCTGTAGCAGTTAATCTTGAAATAACTTAAAAAAGTAAGAAGTTGTATTTAGTTAAACACAACACTGTAAAATGTAAAGATCTGTATTAAATTAGTACAATAAAAAATCAATAAGCGGTATCAAACAAATAAGAAACTATAAAATATGAGAAGAGCATCAGGGCTTGAAATCTACGATGGCCATGCGGCATTTGCTGTGGATGCCCTTGGCCATTGCTGTAATGCCCTCAGAAACATGGACAATTTATGGCCACAAATGGCCTGCCCCTTTTATGTTGGGTGCCGCCGTGCCTTTAAGAAATAGGTGTTGAAACATAGGGTGTTTTATATTAGGGTATTAATTATTTGGTGCCCTTTGACAATTGCCTTGGTGCCCCATTTTTGGCAAAAATCTTGAGTCCAAAATGGCCGTGCCCCTAAAATTAGAGAGTTCAAGGCCTAGAGCATGTCCTTCCTTCAAAGGAGTTGACTTTAGCTTTATTGCGAGGAAATCTATTACAAAAAACCAAAGGGTTTTTGAGGTCCCCTTACCACTTAACAGTTTTTATAGGTAATTGAATGAGACCCTGTCAAATTTTGAAAAAAAATCATGCATCTTAATTTTGGCCTAATTCAAATTAACTGCCCAACCATAGGGCGGGCAACTCTTTCAGAATTAGGCCAAAAGACAAGTGATTTTTTTTTAAATTTGACGAGGACTCATTACTCAGGAACCTGAGTCGCAAAATTTGTTTTGTAAACACATCTTGATTTTTGTTTGGGTGATGAATTAGTTGCCATGGATAATTTATAACTGCCCACATGTGAAATTTCAAACAAAGGCAATTACAGATCAATCGAGGGCCAAATTCCATCCATAATTTGTCTGCTATATTATTAACACTTTAATATTTATGCTGACTGTGTTATAATATTGTGACTAGCAAAATGAAACAAAGATGTACCTGCAGCAAAAACTCGTGCTACATGTGGGGGGTCTCTGTCAACTACTATGCGGCAAGCATAGCGCGATATGGTGCTTTTTTGTTTTTCTTTCTCTTCCAACTTCTTAGAACCAGGAACTGTGTCTGTAACCAGGAAATCGATTTTTGAGTCAGAAGATCTTCCAATCTGTTCAAATAAAAAAGGAACTTTTCAATTGTGACTTTATGAAATTTTAAACCTGTTACTAATTTTAAACTAACATTATACCAAAAGAATGTTGCATCAGAAAAATTCAATAATATAAATAATTACAATCATGACAAATGCATCGAGAGGCTCTCTGCCAAAACTGTATTCATTACAATACAATTTCTGCTACATACAGTTTTAATTATATTGTACTCATTCTTGTTTAGAATATGCAATATGCACCTCAACTTATTAAATAAAATTTTGTTCGTACCTGAAACATATCAGTCTTGGAATCACGAATATACTCTACTACTACAGACTGGCCTCGTGTGAGAGTATATGACACACTGTGAGCATCACTACATTGTATTACCTGTTAAGACAGCTACATGATTAATTTGACTACGTATAAAAAACAAATATAATTTTATTTTCATTTGTACCCTTGATAATGGCGTCATGAGGTCGCCAAAACGTCAGGAAATTGTATCGTTTGTTTTTACTTGTCTATGTATTTCTAAATCATTGTTAATACGAAATATAATTTTATAACTATATTATGCTTACTATCAATACATGTCACATTCTGTGCATACAAGAACTGACGTGTGCAATTGGCTGAGGGGAACAGATCTTGAAAGAAACATATTTGAATGATAGTAGCTCAACATCTTGATGGAAGGAAAGTGCCAGAAGACTCGCTGGTAAGCCACCTCAGGCTGGTCCTTTTACAAACTAAGGCAAAGGTGATCCTCTGAACTGTTTCAGAGTATTACATTGTTGCAGGAGAGTTTTAAGGTTCTTGAGAGAGTGATTGATAAAAGGCTAATCATTAGCTTTTATTCAAACTGAGTGGATTCCATATGGGTTTGTATATGGTAGGAGACAGATGGTATATGTGTTTGTGGTAAGGAGGCAGCAAGAGACGTACAGGGAAAAGTGGTAAAACTCAACTGACATTTGATCTCCCAAAAATAAATAAAAAATATGGTGAGAGGACAATTTAAAAATGTTGACGAAATAAATTTACAATCAATAGTACTATCAGTCTTTTTCACCTTTTCATTATCTTTATCCTTGGCTGTATGCATGTATTTTATCAACAGTTCTCCATTTTTGTGACTGCATGCAGACATTTCAAACTTGATACCCTCATTATCATGACACACAAAGATTAGTGTGAGATTAAATTGATGGATTTACCAAAACCGGTCACTTACCTAGAACTTCTTAAAAAGCCTCATAAAAAGTTGTAGAGTTTGTTGTGAAAACCATAAATTTTACCGTTTTGTGGAAAATATTCAATTGTATTGGACTCTAGGTATCCTCGCTGAATGTGCACTTTGTTAAAATGGCCACCACGACAAAAAAATACTATAATGGCAACCATTGAGAAATGGGGTTTCTTTTGACAAGATATCACACGGAATATTATTGACTAAGGAAAGTATCCACTGGGCTAATGACATTAATGGTGGCCTGATGGCCCAAAGGCTCTTTTTGTGTTTTCAGGCCAGTACAAGCCAGTGACTTTTGAAAATTGGTCAACTTTTTTGAAATTAAATTTGTAATATCTGTCTTTCACAGAATCATGGATGGTGGAAAGCAAGAAGGGCATGCTAAAAATACTAATTTCCTCCTCAGGCAACTATATAAAACAAATGAAAGAAAGTTGGGCCAGTACAACTTTTATTAGGCCAATTGTCAGTAAACTTTGAATTTTCTTGACCCAATGGGCCCTAACTCAAAATTATTAACGTCAAGTAATAAGTTTTCAAAATTTTATTTTGATTTTTGCCAGATTAGGACAAAAGTGATTAAATCAGGTGGTTGGTAATGAGTATCAATATCAGGACTGTCCTGATCTCTACAGGACAGTTAGAATCTCTGTGACAGTGTTTTGAATTTCAGAAAAAGGGCAAAAGGATAATATTAATAGTATAATTATATTCATTAATTTTAGGAAGATAAAAAATGATCTGCTCTTGCATTAAGCAGCTGACCCTTGTGGCGCCCCTCAGGGATGAGATATGATGTCTCACTCTATATCTGCAGTTTTATACTGTACACACCTGCATCCCACTGTCTGACGAAGCCAGGTGTTGTTTATAGGGTCTGACACCTGAGGGGGACCCTTTCTTCCTAAGTACATAAGAACTTCGGTGACGCTTATTGTCCTCTCCAGAAGGCAAGCTGCCATTATAGCTTGATTAAAAAAATTGAGAAAGCTGTTACTGTTTGGAGATTTTTCTATTTTATGTATTTTTCTTAAATTAAAAAAGTAACTTGTTTCAAAAAGATAACTTTATTTTTAACTTTACTAATACCAGCAAGTTATATGAAGTTTATCATTGCGATTGAATTTCATATGACTTGCTGGCATGGTAAAGTTAAAATTAAAGTTCTTTTTTAAAACAAGTTACTTTTTTGTACTTTCTAAAACAACTGAAACAACTGTAGTGATAATTAATCATTTGGTTTTTGAGTGCAAGTACTAAGTACGTTATGTTTTTATTAGACTGTATAAAATTACTTATCGTTTGATAATGCATACTCTAGGACCAAATTGGTGGAGTAATCTCTGTATATGCTGATAATTAATCAACTGTTAAAATTGCTTTGCAAGTGCATGTACTAAGTACATTATACTTACTTACTGTTTGATAATGTGCATTCTCAAACCAAATCCATGGAATAATCTCTGCGTTAGTTGATAATTAAATTCTACTTATTATCCTGATAAAATTGATCTATGATCATACAGTAAAAAAGCACTTTGGGAGGCCCATCGTTGGGTTGCCGCGTAACAATTGGCTCAAACTCAGAACCAAAAGTAAACTTTGATTTCATAAACTTACAAGTACATACAGTAATTAAAAGTTACTGATAATCATCATTAAGGTACACCCAATCAGTAAGAAGCAATGATCTATATACTACATAGTGCATTGATGATCTTAGCTCTTACCCTACTACCACCAACATGCCATACTCTTTCTGTGGCATAGATGTAGATGAAGAAGTACCCTCCTCATTTTTACAACGCTTGCTGTTACCTTGGGCATCTGGGCTGTATTTGTGTACCTTTATTTTGCTGCAAGAGGCTTCACCCCAAGACTCTATCCTAAAACACACGGAAAAGCAGTTTAAGATACTAACCATTTCATATATCAGGCCTTGAACTCTCTAATTTTAGGGGCACGGCCATTTTGGACTCAAAATTTTTGCCAAAAATAGGGCAACAAGGCAATTGTCAAAGGGCACCAAATAGTTAATACCCTAACTTAAAATACTTTATGTTTCAACATGATTGTGTTTCTTAAAGGCAAGGTGGCACCCATCATAAAAGGGGCAGGCAATTTGTGGCTGTATATCGAGCATATTTCTGGGGGGGCACTATGGTAATGGCCAGGGGCATCCATGTCAAATGCTGCATGGCTGTCATAGATTTCAAGCCCTGATATCTAAATTTAAAATGCATCACACTGAAAGTATTTTTGTTTTTAAAACTAATTGAGAAGAAAGAACAGCTGCCAAAGACTGCTACATAAAGGACAGACCATTAGAAAAGTGATGGGGGGGGGGGGGACGGGGTGAGGCAAAAGCAAAAAAAATTAGGAAAAAAAAATTCGCAGACATATGAAAAAATAATATATTTCCAGTCATCGGATGGGGAAAAAATACATCCTCTTGTTGGTGTCCAAAAAAATATATTCCTCTCCAAAACTCCGAAAGTCCCCACCCCCCCCCCGATCACTTTTCTAATGGTCCGTCCCTGAGGTGGTCAGATTGTTCAAAGACTGCATCAGCACTAACCCAGAGTTAACTGACTTGGCTTGGAAATTTTAGGTTAACATGTTTGTATTGTTGGAAATTCTAAATTGTAAAAAAGCTACGGATTATAAGTGTGTGCTTCAATTTTTATCTATAATTGATTAAATTTATTTTAACATGTTTCTTTTTATTCCCACTACACAATTCACTAACAACAGAGAAACAAAAAAATTAATGTACAATATGCATTTTTAAATTAAAAAAATTTAATATGAACCAACCAGCCATGAAATACATTTCTTATTTGCATGTTGTGTGTAAGAGGTCAAAGGACAAGTTCCATAACCTTGAGCAGTAATCTCATGCTGTGCACCAATCTAAGCATTTTTGATCACATGTATCAATCACATATCAAGAGCATTACAGCATTTGCATTTTGCAGTATTTTGTGAACTTTTGTAGCAAGAAACACCTTAATTTAAATTTTTAACTTTTTTTTACTAAACATTATTTTTTGATTGATTGTCAACTGAGCATTCTTACATCAGAGACACTTTATAAACTTGATTTCTTAAATTATAAACTTAGAAATGTGATTCAAATCAAAGGAAAGCGAACAGGGTGAAGGGAGTTATTACTCGCTCTCAGGAAACCATGGCCAATATTTATCACTACCTAAGTAACTAATTATGAACAATGGCTAACATTAGTTTTTTTTATATTGAGCACTCCAGGAACACACAAGACTACAGGATACCAAAACTTTAAAGATGCAAAATTAACTTAAATTAGCACATTTTGGCCAGCTACTTTGGCTGTGGGCATTTAAAACTGTCTCAAAAACTTTATCTAGCTTTCCCATTAAGACCATTTAAAGTCACAGAAAAATGCTCCATAAACTTGTGAATTCAAAAGTTGATAAACCAATTTTGTGGTCGAGACTTTATTCATAGCAACCATCAAACCAGAGCTAAACAAACAAGTGAAATCATATGAACTAAAACTGTTCCCTAAGGGAGTTGCTATCACTTTTTAATTTTAATAGTTTTGTAAACTCTGTAAGTCAAAAACGTTTAGTTTTTAAATATTTTAAATCAAATCAACAAACCTTTAACATTTTTAATAAAATTTTGATGCTTGTCCCCAAACATTTTAATTTTCAGTCTCTTCACATGAGAATAATGAAAACTTTTCATGCAACTTAGCAAAGTTAGTTTGCAAATACTTGAAATATTATCCAAAGCAATATAGTTGTTGATCATACAAACTGATTTTTATTGTTCTTGTTTCTAGGTTTAGGCCAGTCTAAATTTCTCATTTGACTTGCTAAAAAATCCTTGGCCAGTTTATGTCCAATTGGGCTGTCTGTAAAATTTTGCACCTTGCAAAGCATCCCACATGTGAGCTGATACTATCAGGTTCAGATTTGCCAAGAAAAAAATCATTGTAAGCTTGTCAGACAAAAAAACTAAGCTTCAATGAAATAATACTGGATCACAAAGTTTCTTAAAATATTATTTTATTAATAAGCAAATAACAAATTTTGGAGCTGATATAGCTAAATACAAAGCTTATTTTAAAATTTCTGTAACTTTTCAAAAATGTTTTCTGGGCAGCAGTTTTTCAAAACACGATTATCAGAACAAAAAAGGGGAGATGACGTTTTCTCGAGTATACTGCAGAATGTTATTTTCAAGTTTATGATTGGCGGAATGAAATGAGTGACGATTTTTCACATGATTAGAATATCACGTGAAAAGGTAAGTTAACTCAAGGCCTGGCTCATAGTTTGGTGGGTATGACTGGGCGTACGGTAATATTCATTTCATTTGATGTTTTTCCTTTCATTCTTTATGTGAAACATGCATAAACAGTAATTCTAACCTGTCAAGAAAGGTTAAGAAAATGATGATGAAATCTGAAGACAGTGTTTTGAAGAAGAAACAACATCGGTAAGAATTCTAATCACATTAGCATTCAAAGTTTTCTTACGGATTTTAGAAGAGAAACAAATCCAAAACACTGAAAAACTTTTATTTTATCTCTTGCTACAATAGTTTTCTTCAAAGGCTATCTTGTTATTAGTTATTAAGGTTTGTCCTACTAATAGTAGCTAAACATTTATCACGCCAATGTTGAATTAACTTACAAATGGCTCAAATAGTTTGTACAATATTTGATCTGTAAGTCTACATTACAGACTAAAACCTATCTCTGTAACCCTGTACAGAATTAACACTTAAAATATAGTGCAATCAAATTTAAAATTGCTTCAATAATTAGTAGTCAGTTAGTATTATAATTACCATTAGTTCAACAATGAAAACAAAGTTTGATGTCTTTGTCCAAGGGATTGATGAAGTAACATACCAATATGTTACGCAGGATGCATGTGACAGTTACTCGAACAACCAAATTTTTTGTATTGTTAAATATTATATAAATCTAAACAAAAATTAAGTCTGATTTGTCAGAGGCTTTTAAATCTACAACTTATAAGTTGGTTAGAAAGCTTTTACACAGGATGAATTGAATCAGATGAAAGCCGATAGTTTAGGGTTGACAGGAAAGCCTTATGGAATTTAGCATTTTATGACCAAAGTATATAATATATATATATGTATATATATAAATAATATATAAGATTTTCACTTTGTTATTACATAATATTATGGGAATTTAGCCTGCAAATAATTTCTAAAATCTTAGTGAAAAGGCAACGTTTTATTTTCTATTGTATACATAAATATTAACTAATTCAGGTTGAAAGCAATTTGCGTGCACATTAATCATTGAAGCCATTGTTGCATGACTCTAATAGTGAAAGATGATATTTGCTTTGCCCTTGATAGGTCTATTTCATGGTTTGGTAGGTCGACCAATCAAAATTTTTGCCCAATGAATTTATGCAAAAGAAATGTAAATTGATTTGTAGTAAGTGTTTGAATTGGTTCAAGTTTTATCTATTTGACTAAGAATAAGAAATACGTTTCAAAAGCTAACCGTTAATAAAGTACAATACCTTTATGAGGATTCACTGAAAGCCAATAGCTGTTTCATGCTCTGATGATTATGTTGGCTTCGTTATTGTCTACAAAATCTATTTATATATTCAAACTCAACAGCTGTCGAGTTTTTGTATTAGACCCCTGAGTGTTTGGAATTTTGCCACCATATACATATTTTGAATTTACCCGTAAAAAACAACAATTAAAATATTTCTTGCGAAAGTGAAAACCTCAATAAAAAGCCTCTTATAGCTTGTTCTTATGTTGATATAAACTCATAAGCTTTATAAAATAATAATTCCTAGAAAATATCGAGTTAAATATTCACATGCAGTTGTAATCGTTGAATTAAAAATTGCTTAATGTTTAGATGGTAAATGTCTGTGTACTTTAAAATCTGTGAATGGCGATGGAGGAAATAACGAACAATTAAATAAGTAAAAGCTTTCATAATGCCATGGATAAACGAATAAACGAAACGATTCCTTAGCTTTTTATAAAAACAAGTTTACAAAGTCCCAACGCTTAGAAACTCCCGCTGAAAACTGCAATTCTATACAGAAAACACGTCAGAACTAAACCCTAGAATTTCATCTGATATATAATTTAAACTTACCCCGATTCAGGCATTTTAGTAAAATTTTTAGATTATGAACTCAACACGCCTTTCAGCTTCTTAACTTGTGCCATTCACGTTTTCAATTTCTACGAAACCAGCTCAGCAGCGTGACAACAGAAACGAGTTGAGGCAAGTTTCGGCAAAAACTACTGGACCGTAAGCTTATGCGGTAGGGTGGCAGGGTAGAAAAATTATCTTTGAAAGATTACGCAATTTTAATATGCAATAAACAGTTACTTTTTTCACTGAAAGACAACATACTAAAAGACATTGTATTTACTTTAAATTTCGTCAGAAGTAAAACTTTTTTGAATATAATTCTAGGAAAATGTAAATAAATCACACCACCCTCCCCTGGGTGGTAAACTGTGTCGTCGGTGACTCGTGCCAGGGCAAATTTGAATAATGGAGTCATTAACCTTGGCTCGGAAAAAATGAAAGCAATAACATTTTAATTATTTTCCGTGACCGACTACCACATGCAAGGCCAACAACAACTAAGTTTATATTTACGGTCAAAACATTCATAATGATTAACTCTCGAGAAATTAAAGTGTAAATGCGCGAAGGCGGGAGTTATCCGCTCACTTACACTACAGTACAGGTGATGATAACAATAAACCTATTATTGACTCGCTTTTAAAACATGATTCATGGTCAATGAGGCGAGTAATTTAGTGCCGACTACTGTATTTTTTAATTACTAATCGGCTTTGCCGAAATTTAAACATTTGTATGACCTTCTTTCCGCAAAAGCTGACTCAGCTTTCCATCCTTACGAGATTGGAAAAGAGCCAACCTGCGATGGATTTGTGCCCCGTGCGCGTGGGGAGTTTGTATACTCTCCTCTTCTTTCAGTTAAACACTATAGAAACCGGAAATAAGCGTTGGACTCATGATATAGTACTACTAATAATACTGATAAACTTTATTAACGTCTCAATATTGCTGTCTAGTTTACACGAAAGGACACCTATCTAAAACCCCTTTAAAAACCCTATTAATTACCTCTTTTCTACTAGGCTTGTATGTGGATTTAGTTTAGCTTATCTTAGCTTTAAAAAAGTATCAGGTTAGATAGTAATTTCATTGGAAGTCCGGGTAGTTACGGGAGGCTAGGGTCTGAGGTCTCCTTACAATGCTTACTGCAGTTACTTTAGTGTTTGTACATTGTTAGCTTCCGGCATGTGTTTCCCTGTTCTTACCAAAGACCAAAAGAGGCTCGATTAGTGCATGTTTTCTTCTTTTCAGTATTTCTTGCAGACGCCGTCGCCCCAGGGCATTTCCGTAAGAGAGGCAGTCGATGGCTTTTTCGAGCTCTTCAGTGGTTCGTGTTGTAACTAGCTCTTCCCTGAAAGGCAGGTATGCGATGGTGTCTGGACAGAGCTACGTCCTTAAACGTGTTTGGATCACATAGCAAAGTGCACGAGAAGTGTCAAGAGCAATAGATGCTTCTCTGGATCCCCTTTATTGACATGACTGTGTCGCTTAATCTTGTCAGCCCTCTGGACTTCTTGCGCTTGTTCTGTCGTTCGTCGATGGTATGCTATCACAGTCTGTTTTCTGTGCCCCTTCAGAGACAGCAGAAAAAGCTTGTTAGTCGCTTTTACACGGAGGGTGCAGACCACCCCCGAGCATTTCTAAAGAGGATGGGGCCTGAAAGCTGTGGAAAACTTCACTAACTATGGGCCCACTACCTTCGGTTCGCTCTCCAGTGAGATACGACTGCAGCAGTGATAACAATGCTTAACCAGAAGTTCTGGAACAACCACAAGCCCACTAAGAATAAAGACAAAACTGCATGTTTACCGGACCTGCATCCATACCACCCTTCCCAAAAGCAGCGAGGAAAGAATCACTTACGCAAAGTATAAGAAGCATCTTTACAGCTCTGAACAGCTTCCACATGAGATGCCTACACCACATTCTGCGTATTCCGGCGATGCCAGGGCAAAGGATCCAACACAAAGATCCCACGCCATCATCGTCATTAGCGGATTTGAAAGCAGTGTAGACGTTAGTTCAACCTTGTTATTCCACAGACAATGAGAATGGCGGAAGAGACGAAGGCTATATACTTTTCTGCAACTGGCGCCAAAAGATGAGCAGCCAAACACTGTGTTAGCAAGTGTCTTCCTTCTTCTGCGCCAGACGCAGCAGACTCCCAACAAATGGTAGCTATTCCAAGGTCTACCGATATCGAAAAGATTCCATCCAAACGAAAGTGGTATTGGTAACAGTACACGAACTTTAGTAGCAGTAGTAGCACTATTGCAGTATAACTGTTGGAGAAGCTGTATCATGGTAGTGGTAGTATGGTAACAACAGCTAGACGGTACTCGTATAATACAGTAACACAGCTACCATCGAAGATTGTCGGCATACGTTGTTGACAATAACATCATGACATTCTTGCAATCACCGAGACCTGGTTACAAGATGATATATTTAATCAGATAACTATCAACAACATTTGTCCCCGACTGGAATTTTTCCTTCATAACCTACCTCGGATTGAGAGGAGGTGGAGTGGCATTGCTTTATAAGAACCTTTTTAGCTTAAAGAAACTGTCGCCAGATATCACTTACAACTCATTTGAATTCACCGATTGTACGATCAGCTACTTATCAGCTGCCCTACGGATAGTGTATGTTTACAGGCCTCCACCGTCCAAAAAGAATCATCTAAATGTTACCATGTTCTTAGAGGAGTTTAGTTCCTTCCTTGAAAGAGTTGTTACAACTACGAGACCACTGGTTATTGTTGGAGACTTTAATTTTCAGCTGGATTATGAAAATGACCGAGCCACCGCCCGATTCCAAGAACTATTGCACGCTTTCAATCTAGTACTGCAAGTTCAGGAATCCACTCACAAGAATGGTCACACCCTCGATCTGGTGATCACTAAAGTGGGGGAAGAACCCGTACGTAATGTTAGGGTATCGGACCCTGCCATATCTGATCACTGTTCTGTGCACTTTGAGACTTTATGTCTGATAAAACCATGCTTCGAAAGGAGGAAAATCACTTATCGCAAACTGCGCTCGCTGGATGACGACCTCTTTGTACAGGATATCTGGAAGTCTTCCCTAATAAATCACGGATTAACTGATGTCTCAGCACTCGTTGACTACTATGAAAATACATTGTGGTCAATACTAGACAAGCACGACCCGGCTAAAACGCGTATTGTAACTATCAGACCTACCGCACCCAGGTATTCAGACCATATTAGTGAAAAGGCCAAAAACAGAAAACTTGAACGTATATGACGCAAGGACAAACTCACGATCCACCGAGAAATGTATATTGAACAGCGTGCTCGTATTAATACACTAATACATGAATCCAAGATGCAGTTTTATGCTAATGTCATTGATGAAAATGCAAATATCCAACGTGTGCTGTTCTCAGCTAGCGATTGGGAGAATGTTAAATCTGAAAAGTGACAGAAAACCACCATCTCATGACAATGATCGTGATCTTGCAAATCGGTTTGTGGATTTCTTCAGTGACAAGGTACAATGCATACGAATGAGCCTTCCACCTGCTACCAACCTTCATATTTGAAAACTATCACGTCGTGTAGCAAATCTGTCTTGAGCTTTCAGAGTTCTCCCTGACATTTGTAAGTGAATTGTCATGCATATATTGGACCCGATCTCAGCCACCCTGATGAAAAAATGTTATAACTCCTTGCTACCTGTGATCACTGACATTGTAAACCTGTCTTTAGAGAACGCGATTGTACCCACACCCTTCAAACAAGCTGTTATTGAACCCATTCTGAAAAAAGACTCCCTTGATCACGAGGTGTATGAGAACTTCAGACCAGTATTTCTAACTTGAGCTTTATTCCCAAGGCAACTGAGAAAGTTGTAGCTGAAAGACTGAACTGTCACCTTTACAACACAAATCTACATGAAATCTACCAATCTGCATATAAAAAGGGTCACAGCACTGAAACAGCTCTTACACACATACACAATGACATTCTTCGTGCCATTGATGACAACGAGTGTGTAATATTGGTATTACTTGACCTATCAGCGGCGTTTGACCCAGTGGATCATGGACATCGCTCTGAAATAACTGGAAAGGCACTAGGTTGGATCGAGTCGTATCTAACTGATAGAACCCAGTTCGTAAAAATCGGTTCTGAGCGCTCGTCAAACCGAAACCCCTCCTGTGGTGTCCCTCATGCAGGGCTCTGGGTCCCATCCTATATAACATGTACACTGCGCCTTTAGCGGACATCATAAGTAAGAATGGCATGAACTTCCACTTCTATGCTGGTGATACTCAAATTTATCTGTCATTCAATTCTAAAGCGATTGGCGAACCGATGCTGTCCAGATCGCGTGTAGAGTTATGCATCCGTGATGGCAACAAGTGGATGACGGCCAACAAGTTGATGCTAAATCACGACAAAACTGAGCTCCTTGTGCTACACGCCCGTCATCGCCCACCACCTACACTAGACTCTATCCTTGTTGGCTCAAATACGATACATGCCTCAAATTCAGCAAAGAACATCGGTGCCTGGTTTGATAATGTTATGTCAATGGACAAACAGATTACAAATATATGCAAATGTAGCTTTTACCACTTAAGAAACATAGCCAAAATCAGTAGATTTATCTCCTTCCGTAACTGTGAAACTCTAATTCATGCTTTTGTAACGTCCAAAATTGATTGTAACATTTTACTTTCTGGACTCAAGCAAAATCAAATTCAAAAACTTCAATATGTCCAAAATTCAGCTGCCCGACTTTTAACACGTACACGCAAACACGAACACATTACACCAATCCTGAGACAATTGCACTGGCTGCCTGTCCCTCAGCGAATTCGCTTCAAAACCTTGCTAATGACCTTTAAATGTGTAAATCAACTTGCACCTACTTACCTGAGTAATCTGTTGACTGTCTATAAGCCTACAAGAATGCTGCGCTTGTCTAATAAAGGTCCACTAGTCCAGCCCCGCCGCCATCTAAAAACTTACGGGGAGAAGGCATTTTCAGTTATTGCTCCGAAACTGTGGAATGCCCTCCCAGTGAACATTAGGAACAGTCCATCAGTTGAATCTTTTAAATCCTCCCTAAAAACATATCTTTTTAAGCATTTCTTCGAACTTTAGAACATTTTTAGTATACTTTTAGTACCTTCATTTTTATTATATTATTCTTTTTTCGATTATTGTACAGCGCTGTTGAATCGTTGAGAAACGGCGCTATATAAATTTGTATTATTATTATTATCATTATACAACGGCCAGACAAGATATCAAGCGAGGACTTGATTGTAATGCATATAAAAAGCGTTCTCCAGCCCTGGAAATGGAGGAAAGGAAGTGGGGATAGATTGGTCATACCCCGAGGTGATCACGAGTCTATATCACTCAACAAGCTCTGCGTTTGAACCACAAGGTAAAACTAAGACGCGGCAGACCGTTGAACATCTGGCGCCGCTTCTGGGATAGACTGTATGACAGCCCCCCTTTCTGCCGTAATCTTAAATTTTGAAGCGCGGCCACAAAAAAAAGAATGAGTCCTAAAAAGCCTCGCGCGCGGCCTTTTTTCGACTCGTTCTTTTTTTTGTGACCACGCCTCAAAATTTAAGATTACGGCAGAAAGGGGGGCTGTCATACAGTCTACTCCTAGGAAGCAGAGATGAAAGAAGCAGGGCAGAACTGGTATACGCTATGGTTCGGGCGCAAGGGATGGAAATAAATTGAAGGAGCTCGTTGATGGTCTGTGCTGCAAAAAAGCGCAAAATGTTTACGGCAAGTAAGTTAAGAAATTGTAGCTAGGTAGCAGTAGCAACAAAGAAGTAACACAGTTTAAAACTTTTTTAGTAGAAAGAAAACTTTTCAAGGACCTTTCGACAAGTATTGCCTTCGTTTCAGGCAAAAGAATCGTCATTTTTCTATTAAGAGATATTGGTTTTAAATCAATCAGGCAGCGAGAGGGCCAAATACTTGTCTCCTCCGAGATGCTTTCCTCATTTCAGATGCCTTTTAGTTTTATCTCACTGGCTCATAATATAGCACATTGAATTCAGCTCGCAGTACTTCACTTTCTATTAGAAACTTCTAGTAAAAACTATATAGAGCCACCTTAAAACCTCGTATAAAATTTTACACAACTCAAACTTTGGAATCGTACGTTTGAAATGCTATATTTTCCAAATGTGCAAAAAACAAAAAAAAAATTCGCGTCATAAGCACTTTAATTAAAACATCCGAGACGACAAAAATATTACAAAGGTTAAACAATTTCAAACATTTATTATTTTGAAAGTAAATACATTTGTGTATATATTTCCATATAAATTACTTCTTCAGCAAAGGCTTTTTATTACTTTTCGGGCAAATCTGTGCGTGAATGTTATTATACACTCGCGCGCGGTTCTTTTAAAAAAGCGTGAAAACGATGTTATGAATTAAACGAACTTTTTCCATTAAAATCTAATCAGTGGTCCAAAGAGAAAGACCAAACTCTAACCTTATTCTGCTTTGTAAGCACTGCTGCATTTATAAACCGGGAAACTGTAAAGCTTGCACTAAAATTTAAATGACTTCATTTTCCCACTGATGACGTAGATCTTGCGTCATAATGAAACTAGTGAATGGACCTCTCGATAACTAAATAGTTTCTAGGCTCCTTATCCTATACATATTGTATCTTTTCCGACATAAAGTATCCTAAACTACCTTACTATATGCAGTATTTGTGTCTCGATGCACCTGAAGCCGTTGGCACGCCTGAACACCACAAAACAGACGTAATGATGGTTTCTTGAACTACGAGATTTCCACAAGTTCAACCTCAAAGATCAGAGTAGCGTGGGGAGGAATTCTTAGCACGTTTGTTAAGGAAAATACATTCATTTACTAGCTCTATCAACATTCTAGTTACAAAAAATTACCTAGAAACTCCACATACAAGAATTCAGTGTGGAAAGATATAATCTAAAGGCCATTACTGCAAGATTTTGTTGAAACGCACACATTAATGTTAGTGGGAATCTGAAATCATTTAGGAGTGTCACTACTCAACTTGTAGATTAAATCATTTGAATGGATTTCGTATACTCAGTAAATTCTGACAAAACAGCGATTTGACGTTTTGACGTCAGGCGTTAAAGAGTTTTAGATCGCGGGCGCAAATAGACCGTTGTCCATCGCGATTGATTTGCTCTTTCTGAAATTGATTTCTAGGGATTTGAACAATCAAATTGCTTTAAAAACACATTTTAGAGTCTAGAATTTAGAGAAGGGGGTTACTGTGCAAGCTATTTGTAAAAACATGTCTTCGCAAAGATGAAAAATTTGATCGTTATGCTAAACCTGAGGTTTCGGTAGTTACACAGAAAAAAACTTTGCACTTAGCGCCATGGTATTTATCCTCTAAAATTGTTGGAGAACATTTGATCGAATTCAAAATTTCTATCCCTAAGTCATAACTTAGGGTTGAAAACAAAATCAAAATGTCAAACGCCCCGCATCTTCCGTTACCTTCCCAGTATTTAACAGTTCTAACTTTCGCTCTCTAGTAGAAGAAGATAACACAAGCAAATCGTAATAAGGATACTTAGCGTCTGGTTTTCCTTTCTTTCCATAGGCCCAGTCAGGTTCTATGGTGATTTCTGCTTTCTCCCCCTTTGTCATGGTTAAAAGAGCTTCATCCCACTGCAAATAAAAAAGTTCGATACTAATTAAATCATAAAATATCACTAATCGCTTGGACTTGTAACTTTCGAAAGGCAACTTTGACGCTCGTTTTTACAGAAAATTCTAAAAATTCATTTTTGATTCAAAAGTTTTAGCACAGTTGCAAAGCCAGCTGTATAAGCTTTAATTTGATATATGGGTTTAGATATCTACGGTTTAAAACAGACGCACTGTATTGTTTTGACGGAAACCACCCCTGAAGGTATACCGTAACCTTAAGCGCGTATAATATAGTCAATATACATTTGTCCTACACACCCTAAATTTTGGAATCGTACGTTTGAAACACTATATTTTTTTCGTGTTGTTCGCTCTCGTCAACTTAGCTCTTAGAAATACGACGACTGATTTACTTTTAACAATGACGAAAGAGGGAATACTAATGTTTATACAAAACATACTCCTCTGATCACTTTCCCAGTTCCAACAGGGAAAGTCAAAGGTTTGTTGCCAGATTCTTTTCCTTTCTTTTTACCTCCACCACCTAGAGGAGAAAAAGGAGTTCTCTAAATTTTGTTGTGTAGATGTGAAATTTCAATTTTAATACAGGGTTTAACAGTAGAAGGTCCTAGATTGTCCACTACAACAGTTCACATATATTTCTCAAACTCATTAATTATTCATGCCATTTGAGGCCAATCAGGGAGCCGAAATTGGTCAGGTGGATGAGTCTTGAA
>JAOEHV020345502.1:0-11239 GCA_025447995.2 Isaurus tuberculatus | reverse complement strand
ACTACTACTACAACTACTACTACTACTACTACTACTACTACTACTACTACTACTACTACTACTACTACTACTACTATTACTATTTTTATTACTACTACAAACTATTATGTGACTCGTCTTGCTTGTTAAGTTCGCCATCCCAGCACATTTTTGTGTTATTCCAGTGTGATAGAACCAATGAGTCGAATACCAAGTTTCGCATTTACATAATGAAAAAGAGAGGTTGATTACTGACAAATATACAACGGTGATTCTACTTCCTGATTGGCTGTTTTTTCTTCACCAAGTCTAGTAGCTCATTGGAGACGGCGCTTATTCTCTGGTTTATGTAGCGTTTATCTGGACGGGACACTAATTCATGTCAGATTAGCTCCAAGCTGAAGCTGATACTCATTTTACCGACCTCGTAAGGACGGGAACCTGGGTAGAGGGGAACTTGGGTAGAGGGGAGCCTGGGTAGAGGGGAACCTGGTCAGTTTTGGAGGGAAAAAAATTTGCGGACAAATGTTCGTGGTCACAGTACGAAAATTTCAAAGTTATAAACAGAAGGATTTTTTTCCCGACAGGTTTAAGATCTTTGGAAACTATGTAGTGATGTTTACAGAAGTCAGCAAATCAGTCATCAGAGTGCTGCTGGTGTTTTCAGTGTTTCTCTTGGCATTCGGCATCGTGTTCTACGTCTTGTTCAAAGAACAGGTAATGCTTTCTTTTTCTTTCACAATAGGCTTTTCTATGACTTTGTATGTCTCGCTAGACGCCACGTTCCTGTAAGAAGTACTTAAAAGCTGTGATGGGATCGACCGGGTCGAAGTGTTTTTACCAACTGACACAAGCGTTATCGACGGTTGTGTATTCGCGCCCTTGTGAAAGAACCAGACAATGTACCCAACTTGTTCCGATTGTAATACGTTCAAAATCCTGGTCAGATGACCGTGTTGTGTGCTAGACCAAGAATTCGTACCCAACTTGTTTCTAATACTGCGAGTTTAAACCCCAGCAACACCAATGTGCTGTGTGCTTAAGCAAGATACTGTACCCTGCTTGTTTAAAAAGTAAAACGAGGACTTTCTTGTGTGCTTGAGGAAAACCCTGTACTCATTTTTTCCTAATATAGTGACTTCAAGTCCATACGAGACCACTTTCAATTTTCACTTTGCTTGACTACGGTTATACATAGTAACCACGTGATTAAGGATAAATGTTCGATTCCTTTTTTGTTTCCTCAGGATTTGTTCATAACCGTCGGTTTGTCCCTGGTTAAAGTTGCTGTAATGTTCATTGGGGAAGTGGAATACAAGGACGTTTTCGTGGATACTATAAACCAAAAAAATAATTCACATGACCCGTACAATCCTTTCCCGGAGGCTGCATTCGCCTTCTGTGTCTTATTTGTGTTCATAGTTGCGATTGTACTTGCTAACCTTTTGGTAAGTTTTTATAGTTGTACAATGAGATAACTGACTAGAGTGAAATTATATATTCTCCATATGTTTTTCCGTCGTTAATAATTTTTTCTGTACTTTATTATTTGTTTGTTGATATATAATGCTGTACCAGAACTAGTCGACCCATCGCCTAGACTAGCAGTAAGCAGTCGAAACGTCGCGACCTACATCAAAAGTGACTTATCGTGAGACAAAAGAACAAAACTTATATTATTATTCAGCTACCACGATGAACAACAATCGATTTCATAACATCATACCTTCATCATCATCACAATTATACCCATCACCATGATCAGGCACTTTTATTTATTTATTATCGTTCTATTTAGTCATTTGTTTAATTACATTTTTTAATGTTTATTATTTTTTTAGGTTGTTCATTAAACATGGTTGTAAAATTATGATATTTAATAATAACGAAACATTTTGTGATTTATAGATCGGATTAGCGGTTGGGGATATTGATACAATTCAACAAAACGCCACCATGAACTGGTTGGCGATGCAAGTTCAATACGTGGCTGACGTTGAGAACAAATATCCGCGAGTGATAACCCGTATGGTCTACAAACCAGTTGTTACTATCACTCCCAATCAAACAAAATATTCACGCCTGTGGAGGTAAGGAACTTTATCATCGAAGGCCTTAAAGTTTGGTTGTTATTAAGCTTAGGGTTTTTCGTTGATTAAAAGTGCTTTGGAAAAACCAATTACGTTTCGAGAGTCGAGATTTCAATAAATGAGGGCTTACGGGGAATGAAACAAATGAAAGCGTAGCATTCGAACCACAATTAATCTAAGCTACCTGGATCGAACGGCGTGGTTGGCGCAGTTGGTTAGATATCTTCCTTCCATTCACAAGGTCCCAGGCTCAATCCCCAGCTCTGCCGAAATTTGAACATTTGTGTGACCTTCTTTTCAGCCAAAGCTGACTCTAGTTTCCATCCATACGAACTAGGTAAATGAGTACCAGCTTCAGCTGGGAGCTAATCTCCGATGAATTAGTGTCCTGTCCAGGGGGAGTCAAAGTCTCTCATCCACTTAACACTACAGAAACCGGAGATAAGCGTCGGCCCCATGGGCCACTAGGCTCCGAAAGAACCAAGCTTAGCTTCAGCTACAGATTTTAGGATTGTACCTTTTAGCTTAATTGAATCTTAAATCTAACAGTATTTACCAATAAATTAACCTTAAACTTACACTTTCTATCATGAAATAAATTAACTTTAAGTAACACTTTAGAAATAAACCTAACTGACTAAAAGCAAACTCAAGTTGGTTTTAGCGTCCCCGCTTTTTAATAATCGCAAGATACCATAAGTTCGCGGTTGATACTAAATGCTCAAACGCCGGCTTTTTAAGATTACTTCATTGTGACATCATATATAAGTATATATAGTGTATTATACCTAACGTATCTAATCACTTGAATAACTTGGCCAATCACCTCCGAGCTAGCCAATCAGCGTGCGCGAAAAGTACTATTCACTTGTGTGATATATACTAAAATATAATAATTATCTCCGTGAGGAGATTGACTCCATAAGCCTAGGGGTAAGCCTCCAGCATTTAGCTTAACCACTATATATGTCTTTATTTTGTAATTCAATCATCATAAAATAAATAAACTTTAAACTTGAAATTGTTCATTTTTTTTTATCAAAGGTTCTTTTTTGGCACGGAACAGGCCTCTCTCTTAGCAAGTGACGAGGCTGCGAAGCACGAAGCAGCTGATAATCAGTACCAAGAATTGAGACATCAAATGGAGAAAACAAAGAAACGAGTCAAGTCGCTAGCCACAATGCTGAAGGCTCAGAACATGTTGCTAACAGCTATTGCAAAGAAAATTGACCCAAGCCTCGCAATGCAGGACATAACGAGGGAAGACTGGGTCCAAGGTGACTCAGTAGATGCTCTACCCCAGGCTCTGCTCAACGTTGATGTCAGTGAATCGGCGAGAAAAAACGAACTCTCAGAAGATTTTATGCGCTTAGATATTCATGGAGAATCTCAGCAAGACACTGACAGTGAAGATTATGAAACTATCAATCCAGCGTTTTAAATTCAAGGTCAGTTAAAGGTAATTAAAACTTTATCAAGTCTTATAAGCAAATTATCAAAACCTGTCACTACAAAGCGAAAAAGATACCCAAAAAATTATACAAAGCTTCCTTCCTGTGATTTGATTGGTTCTTGACGAAACTGTTGCAGCGTGCAACACCCCGTACAAGACAAGTTGCAGACATCGTTGCCGAAAGAAAAATCCAGTTATACTTTTTGCAATGATTTCAGTTTCAAATTTCAAGTTGCAGGAGCCATTCTTCCGTGAAACTCCCCCTTTGCAACTTGTCTCACAATAGTGTTGCGAGATAAGTTGCGCGAAAAATTCCCTCGTGTAAGATCATCTTTAGTGCGTTGTATGGAAAGGACGGGGCTTCAAAGAGCGAAATAGAAAACAGACTCAACTTTAGAAGAAAATATAGTCGCCATTTTGTTGAGTCATGAATTTGTCAAATATAAACTGTCTGCAGTGTAATAAGACAGTGCTAATAGAGAGACATTGTATCAGTATCCAAGTTTAAGCGGTTTTTTTTAGGTGTCCCATTGGGCAAGTAGGTTTGACCTTCTAGGGGATTTAGTTAGCATGCCCGAATTATCTAGCAAGCACATTGATTACTTGCTGCTTTTCAGCTGACATGTTGGCTTGTTGGCTCGAGGAAGTCCAGCAGCATTTCGTTTTTTGCCGTGAGCAGTAGAAAAAATGTTATTTTTCAGTCAAGTTTGGACTAACTTTGGATATCGGACTGAAAATTTGCATCTGAAATCCGTGATTTTATTAGTTAAACTGTATATATAAGTTTTAGCTTAACATGCAGCACATAAATAAGAATGGAAAAATTGAAGTCGCTCATCGGGCAAGCGACGCCACAAAAAAATGGAAATTCGGCGTTCCCATTAACGTTTGAAATTTCTCTTTTCGCCGAAAAACGAGCAGCCGTAAATTTCACTTCAAAAAACACTTATATAATGGGTGCGATGCAGGAAATCGATCCATAAATGGTGTCCTTCGCGAACGCAATCGATTAATTTAAGTGGCTTTATTCGACCATCGTAGGTTTCTGTTTAATACTTGGTTTTTTAATGCTACATGCCTGAGACTTTGTAATGTTAAAGGGGAAATTCATAATCCTAGCGCTTATAGGTTCACTTACCGCAATTTAACACTGCATTTTCATTGCGAACAGCACCACATAACATAAAGAGGGAAAAACAAAACGTCAGTGGACCCACCCAATGAAACTGTTACAGTAAACTTTAGGAAATTATCCCTTGAAGTAATATTATTAATAAAATAAATAATTTGATGACTTATCTGCACGCAATTTGGACCAGTCTTTGGCAATTTTGAACTAAAAACCGTAAAGTATTGTAATATCGTGTGATATTGTTTTGCATGCAATTTATTTATTAAAAAAACTATTCATTAAAAACCTTAATTGAAAATTGTAAATTTTTCGTAGAAAGATTTTCGTGTTATTTCAAGTGGTTGTTTGTTTTATTCTAGAGCAACATGTCACTAGCAATTTTTCAAAACAATCTTAACGTATTTGGCCGCATGCAACTCGTTAGGGATGCTTTCCAAACACTTTAAACGGGTAGCAAAACAATTAGACCGGATCAGCTAATTTCTTTACAGGTTTATGTTGAGCGAAAGAAAAGACCGAGGCTTCTTAGGGAAAGAGTGATGTCGTGAGCCATCGTACTTACATAGCTTTCCGTTTTCACAGTAAACATAACCATAGGGATTATATTTAATATCAATATATTCTTGTATCATTTGTTTACCTGAATTTAACTTGGATAAAATAGAGTTCAGCCCTTTCAGATTTCGGTACTGTTTTGACAACAGTTTTATACTTTCTATTGCGCAATTAACTACAGGTCAATTGTCTGACAGTTGTTTTAAAATCACCAAATTGTTGTTAAATTGTTTATAAAACTTGTTTTTATGCACGTGTCGTCTTGTGGTTTTCATAAACTTTTTCGCGCCAGGTTTCAATATACATTTAAATAATGCATTACCTTCAACACCAGCGGTGATAACAAACAAAAAATATAAAAAATACTCCACTCTATTTTGTTTCGTATGAGGAAAGATTCATGCAGTTTTAGTGAATTCGTTCAATGAATGTCAAAAATTTGCTTCGGTACTGTATCGAGAGTAGTATCATATTTGGTGTTTTTATAATTTGGTAGTAATTTGTTACTAATTGATAATAAAGATGTCATTAGTAATAATTACTTTCTTATAAACCACTAATGTGTCTTTGTTTTGAAGAAAGAAGCTCTGTGTTGTCCGCAACTAAAGCTTGGGTTAGGCCCAATAGGGTGCACCTCTCCATTGTGTTTCACTGCGACTTTGTTTATGATTTGTTTGTTTTCAATTGCGAAGGCTGAAAACCTGCGAGTTAACCTTACTTTTAAAATTATGTTGCCTTTGAAAGAAGAAAAACAAGTCTCTAATTCACAACATATCAAACGACCAATGAATTGCTTTATGGTTTGGAGTAAAGAAAAGCGATGTCAAATTTTGAAACATAACCCAGGAATTAATAATGCTGAAGTGAGCAAAGCTCTTGGAATCGCGTGGAAACGACTGTCGGTACAAGAGAAGAAACCTTATGTGGAAAAGGCAAAGAAACTCTCGGAAGAACATATGTTAGAAAATCCAAACTACAAATACAAGCCCAAACGCCGTAAAGAAATGTCTTTTGTTGAGAAAGCAAAGAAGATTAGAGTCGAGAACACAGGGAATGAGGGAAAACCTAAGAAAGAAGATACCGACCCAACCTATGGACATCCTCCATTTTTTCCAGCGGCATATACACAAAGATTTCATAGAAATACTTTTTCCGCTTTTCATCAGGGAATTCCCTTAGAAATGAACTATTTGAGTAGCTTCCGGCCGTCTATACAACAATCGCCTCTTTCAGAAGGAGGCAGTGATGTTGTTCCTCATAATTATGAACTCGGTGTCCTTGGAAGGAGACGTTATGAAATGATGCTTCAGAGGGAAAGGAGCGAGTATGGAGTTGAACCAACTAAAGAACTCGGCCATTTGACAGCTCCTCACATCCCGAATCCAACATATTCCTTCCTTCCCACTGGGCCACATCAAGGATCTTTTCCTTGTGCATGTCATCTGTTCTGTCCCATAAGACAACCACCGCCTACACTTCCTATTCGTTGGCATCGATTTCCAGCGAGCTATACTCCCACAAATAGCAATACTGATCGGCATTTCAGTAGCTCAATTCACCCTTTTGATATCATTGAAAGAGCTGACATTCCAGGAACATGCCACGGCGAATTTTCTAGTCGTCATGATGCTGAATTATTTTATCGACATGGTTAGCAGAATTACATGGAGTGAAACGATCGGCTTTTTAAAGATCATCAGTGACTATTAGTTAACAGAAACATTACAAGTATATGATCCAAAAATAACACGAAATCAAGCTGCAACTTTTAGGAGTAAAAATCGACAATTACTTTAGAATAACTGCAAGAGTAATCATTTCTACTATTTACGAATTCTACATACCTATCGGTAGTTTTTAATTCGAAGATGGTCTTTATTTAAATGCGTCTACTAATAGTCTGTAAACAGTAATTACACATTATTAGAGAGATTTATCAGTTTAAGTTAGTATTAAGTTGTTAATTTACCCTTAAGAAGTAAGATTTTCATTTAGAATTTAACTTTAAGCTGTGTAAAAAGCTTAAAATACAAAAACACACTAAAAAGTAAAAACTAACTTTACTTAAAAATAAGCATAGATAATACGAAATTACTGAAAGCCGCATCTTTTTGGAGTGTCTATTGAGAACAAATTCTAAATTCTTCATTCAATCATTTTAAAGTTATGAAAATGTTTGTACGTATAAAAAACAAATTACCGTGGTACAGTTTTTGAATTATAAAGTTTGTCATATTAATGAGGTTAATAAGAAATTTGGGGTGTCTCACAGAATGGGAAAAAATGTAAAATATATTTAATAATTCATTCATTTGGGGCTGGACTATAAATTGCATAACAATTGCCAAAAATTGGTGTAAATATTAAAATATATAAAACGTCTAAGTACAAAAAATTGTTATATTTATGTGTGAGAAAACATATAGAGACTTTCACATGCTCCATCAAAGTTTTCGAAACATGTGTCTAGGTAAATTCCTGCGTCGAATTAATAAATTATTGTTTTGTTGCTATCCACAGGTGAAATTTGTGTTTTGATTTTTAAAAGAAGATTGTTTATTCTTTTATCTGAAAGAGACCATTATCGACTTCACCTCTCTTTTAATCAAATCGAGCAATAAACAAACTTCGCTTCAAAGGAAGAGCGACAAATTATCTTATGTTAATAAAATTCTTTTATCTCTGTTTTGTCGGCTTAATGCCAGATATAAAGATTGTTTTGTTTCACTATTTAACGTCAAAACCTTTAAAAATTGAAACGAGAAATAACAACAAAACAATGTACTGTAAGACTTTTGGATGAATTCTTTGAGAATATTTGCTGTTACTTTAAAAACGCGTTAAGTATCACTGATTAAGCGATAGTCCGCAACAAAAACAAAGAAGATTTAAAAATTGTCAAAGTTCCCTTATTTAAGGATAAAACTATCTTAATATGTAAATCAGGTTGATAATTCTAAAAATTTCCCAACATAACCAGTCTTTGCGAATTATTTCAACTCAGTTCTATCTGTCGAAAGAGTTGTAACATAGTTCTCATACGACCAGTACAACTATTATGAAAACCAGTTTGAACCAAATCTATCTTGTACGACACTGTTTTATATGTCGTATGAACCTGTCGTGATCGGTATCGAACAAGTTATAGAAAAATTCTGGTACGACTCTCACGATTGATACGACTATATAGAACCAGTCTTTAGTTACCATAAAATAAAACCAATTAGCATAACTGGCTTAGTAACAAAAGCTGCCTACGTGACTCTCGTTTTGTCCTCCATCCCGAAGACCATTCTTGCATACCTAAAATAACTAGATGCGTGCCGCCATTTTTTTTGTTTGTTTGATAACTTTCGAATAGTATCCACAGGTTTTAATAAGCTGAACTGTTTTGTTTTCAACGCCAAATGATTAGCTTGTCATTTATCCAAGACGTTATGCTCGTAGATATTTTTTTTTTGTTTCAGAACTTGACAAACAGCGGAAAAAGAACTTGAAATTCAACATTTTTGCTTTTTGGCGGAATCTTGATAATTTTTCAACAAGTTGTATCAAGCTTAGTAGTTGAGAAATATTTTCAGAATTCTTAAAATAAAGAAATTATAAGTATAAAAACTGTTTCTTTATCAATTACGTTACAATTTCAATTTTTTTTTCTGATTTTCTTTGGTTTTTTGCAATCTAGCAATGTATTCTAGAATTGAAAACGAGAGCAACGCAACTTTTGGCACGTGATTGTTGGAGCGATAAATATGGCTAAAACTTTATGAAACTATATAAAACACAAAGGTTTTTGTCTAAAGGACATTTTCAGGATTATGATATAAAAAAAATGCACACTAACTTTGTTTTCAAGTATCTCAGGTGATCCAAGAAGGAAAAATTATTGCAATAAAGGAATATTCTTGAAGCATGGCAATTAAACAAATATCAAGCAAAACCAACAATGTTATGTTAGAGCAGATATCCGATTGTGAAATGCGATGTTTTATAGATGTCCACCTATATTTACTTTTGCCTCGATCCAGGAAGACTTACCATTGTTATTTTCACTATTTCTAATGAAAATATCTTGCCTTTGAAGCAGTTTATTTGGTAACTGAAAAAATATCTACCTTATTCCGGATGTGAGTTTTTCAGCTGTAAACTATTATCAAATAAAACAACATTTTTACTGATTAAAACCAAACAAAGTTAACTTCATTAAAATAAAAGCACAAGACATTTCAACTGCATTTAAATGACTTGAAGTATTTTTTCTATTCAGAAAATATGGTTTAGGTCTTTGTTTTATAATAAATTGAAAGTTTGGTATAAAAAGTGGTTTTTCTAAAGCTAAAAAGATGGAAAATTGTTTTGAATTAGTCAAGAAAATCAAGCGTTTTTAACGGTAATCTATTTATCTGTTTGCAAACTCAGAATCTGTTTAACGGCAGCAGCTTGTCAGCTTTTCTAATCTTTAATGTTTAAGCTTATTAACTTAAGCAAAACCCGCCCCGGTCATCTGTTGAGATCATCTAAATTCAAACAAAAGGACCACTTAAACAGAGTTTTCTTATTCGAAAATACAAGTTTTTGAAAGCCTTCATCAACTCAACTTCACAATGAAAAAGTTTTCATTGCGGGTCTTTTTCACAATTGTGATTTGTATTTCAGTATTTTCAATTCAAATTGTACATTGTTTTAGCCCTACAGTAATACATTACAAAACACTACAGGTAAAGAAGTTTTTAAAATCTTCGTTAAATATTCTTCGATGTTTACTATCATTCATTATAAAAATTGCTTTAAGAGAATGGTATTCAAAGCATACAACCTTTTCATTTTTTAAAACTGAGCATTTGAAAAATATCATAAAATTTAGGTCTTAAAAGCAGAGCCGCTTTCCCTTTGCGAGGTTTTTTTCAAATGCCAAGCAACCAAAAATAGGATAGGCGATCATCAATCTTTATTATGCAAACAAAACCTAACGCTTGCAAACTAATGCTAATGATGCAAGTATTGTTTAGAGAACAATGGATAACTTTTAAACTCTGTATGAATTCCCTCAAGACATCATTATTCAAACTCGCTTAACTTTGTAAAGTCATTTTGAAAATGACGTCAAGCGAGACGTCGAAACGTCAAATCTCGCCGTGTATTTTTATTGTCAGATGCAAGTATAGTTTTGAATTTGTTTTGCAGACCGAGAGATGTCTCTCGAGGGCTTGTTGGCGTTACGGGAGAAGATGTCGTCAGGCTGTTTTGTCTCTTATGGTTTTGAAGATGTTGCAAAAGCAACAAATGAAACTAAACCCAGTACCCCAAACCAAGACGCAACCTTCTAATTCACAGAGAAAATGAACGGGAAGAAGTTCAAGCGCGGATGTACATGGACTATATCAACTAAGTATAGCTGTATATTAGAACAAATGATTGCCAAACGGATACTGGTTCAATATGTATTATCGGTCAATAGAAAATGTGATTAAACTGAACTTTAAATACAAAAAGTGTAGTTTAGGAGAAACCTTTGTTTAGGAGAACAGTATTAATTCTAGTTTCTCGATGCTCAGTATATCTGTTGCTCTAACGAAGGGCTAACGCTCAACGCTTCTTACTTCACTTACGGCAATGATTTATTATTTCAACCTAGTGTTGATTAAATCACGTGTTTTACTTACTCACAAACGCATTTCAATAGTTTTTAAAAACTGTTCGATAGGTAGTAAATATCTGAATTCTTTTGTTCCCGGGAATAAACTCATCTTGAGAGGAAAGCTATGAACTAGGAGAAGGAAGAGGACAAGAGGACAATAAGGAGAAGCCGGAGGAGGAAAAAGAAAAGAAGAAGACGAAAAAAAAGAGGACTGGACGGAGGAAGGAGAGCATAAAAAAGAAAAAAGAGGATGAAGGAGGATTATAAGAAGAAGAAGGATAAAACGAAAGAAAAGGAGTGAGAATAGAAGAAAAAGATGATGATGAAGAAGAAGAAGAAGAAGAAGAAGAAGAAGAAGAAGAAGAAGAAGAAGAAGAAGAAGAAGAAGAAGA